>PVJL010004825.1:82381-121046 GCA_004026885.1 Lyroderma lyra
TTTTTTTTTTTTTTTTTTTTTTTTTTTTTTTTTTTTTTTTTTTTTTTTTTTTTTTTTTTTTTTTTTTTTTTTTTTTTTTTTTTTTTTTTTTTTTTTTTTTTTTTTTTTTTTTTTTTTTTTTTTTTTTTTTTTTTTTTTTTTTTTTTTTTTTTTTTTTTTTTTTTTTTTTTTTTTTTTTTTTTTGCTTTTCGGTATGTGGATAGCTCCCTGACTGGGAATCGAACCCAGGCCACAACGCTGACAGTGCCAGCGCCGAAGCCCTAAGCCACTATACCACCAGGGAACTCCCTCTGAATTCCTTTTTTAATTACAACAGTTTGGGGTGGAGTCTTTAGGATTTTTTATATATAATATAATGTCATCTGCAAATAGACACAATTTATTTCTTCCTTTTTTATTTGGATGACTTTTATTTATTTTTATTGCCTAATTCAGCAGTGTTAAGCCTTTTGGCTTCCTTGGGCCCTGTTGGAAGAAGAATTGTCTTGGGCCAAACATAGAATACACTAGCACTAATGTTAGCTGATGAGCTAAAAAAAAAGTCACAAAAAATATCTCATAATGTTTTAAGAATTTGTGTTGGGCCACATTCAAAGCCATCCTGGGCTGCAGGTTGGACATGCCTGACCTAATTGATCTGGCTAGGACTTCTCATTCTGTGTTGAATAGAGGTGGCAAGAGTGGGCATTTTTCTCTTGTTTCTGATTTTTAGAGGAAAAGCTTTTAGTATGACATTAGCTATGGGCTTGTCTGATATGGCCTTTATTATGTTGAGGTACATTCCTTCTATACCCAATTTGTAGAGAGTTTTTATTATGAAAGGATTTTATATTGTATTTTATTAATGGTTTTTTCTCCATCTACTGAGATGATCATTTTTATATTCTGTAATGTGTATCACATATACTGATTTATATATGTTGAACTATCCTTGCATCCCAGGATAAATCTTTTTTAATTAGCTATTGATTTGATTTGGCAATATTTTGTTGAGAATTTTTGTGTGTATATTCAGGAAAGATAATGACTTATAGTTTTCTTTTCAGGTAGTGTTCTTACCTATTATCTAGCTTTGGTATTAGGTAATTCTGGCTTTCTAAAATGAGTTTGACAATAATTTTTGAAAGTGAGAAGAACTGGCATTAATTCTTTAAATATTTGGTTGAATTCATCTGGGCAACCATTTGGTTGGGGGCCCTTTCTTTGTTGGGAGTTTTTTTTAAATTACTGATTCAATCTCCTTACTCATTAATGGTCTATTCAGATACTTTTTATATCAAACTTTATTTTTATTTATTATTAAATATATTGGGATGACATTGGTAAGTAAAAATTACATAATATTCTACCGTATATTATCTATGTGTTGCATTATGTGTTCACCACCCAGATTCAATTCTCTTTCCATCACCATATGTTCGGCTCCCCCACCACCACCACCTCCTACCTTGCCCTCAGGTAACCATTAAACTATTGAGTAAGTTCATGAATTTTTGTTTCTTTGTTGCTTTCAGTTTTTTTTTTTATTATTCATTTTTATTGTTAGACTTATTGGGGTGACATCTGTTAGCAAGGATTACATAGGTTTCAGGCACACAATTCTACAGTGCATTGTCAACTTGTTGTATAATAAGTTCACCACCTAATGTGACTTCTCTTCCCATCACCTTATATTTAGCTTCCCCCCCTCCTCTCCCACCCCCTCCCCTTTCTCCCCTCCCTAACCCACTCGTCCCCAAATAAACATTAAACTATTGATTGTGTCCATGGGTTATTTGTTGGTTCATTTCTTTTTTCTTTGCTGTTGCTTTCAGTTTTATATTCCGCATATGAGTGAAGTCGTATGGTTTTTTATTTTTTCTGTCTGGCTTATTTCACTTAACATAATGATCTCAGGGTCCATTCATGTTGTTGCAAATGTCAGTATTTCATTTTTTCTTGTACCTGAGTAATATTCCTTTCTGTATATGTACCACAGCTTCTTTATTCAGTTATCTATCCAGGGGCACTTTAGTAGTTTCCATGATTTGGCCACCATGAACAGCGCTAAGATGAACATTGGGCTACATAAGTCTTTTTGGACTAAGGTTTTCAAATTTTGGGGGTAGATTCGCAGAAGGAGGATTTCCAGGTCATATGGCAACTCCATTTCCAATTTTCTAAGGCACCTCCATACTATGCTCCATAGCAGTTTTGCCAATTTGCATTCCCACCAGCAATGTGTAAGGGTTCCTTTTTCTCCACATCCTCTCCAGCACTTGTTATTTCTTGTCTTACTGATAATAGCTATTCTAACAGGTATGAGGTGGTATCTCATGGTGGTTTTGATTTGCATTTCCCTAATATTTAGTGAAGTTGAATATTTATTTATTTATTTTTATATCTGTTGCCCATCTCTATGTCTTCTTGGGAGAAATGTCTGTTCAGCTCCTCTGCCCATTTTTAAGTTGGATTGTTTGTCTTTTTGTGGTTGAGTTGTATGAGTTATTAACATGTTTTGGATATTAGTTCCTTATAGGAGGTTTGTTTGCTATTATCTTCTTCCATTCAATTGGTTGCTTATTTATTCTATTGATGATTTCTTTTGCTGTGCAGAAGCTTTTTAGTTTGATATAATCCCATTCATTTATTTTTGCTTTTACTTCCCTTGCCTTTGAGGTCATATTTATAAATTCCTCCCCAAACTCAAACTCAAGGTTTAGTACTTATGTTTTCTTCGGTGCAATTTATTGTTTCAGTTCTTATATGGAGGTCTTTGATCTCAACACTTTGAGTTAATTTGAGTTAATTTTGGTATAAAATTAACTCAACCTTTTGCATTTGGATTTCCAATTTTTTCAGCACTACTTATTGAAGAGACTTTCTTTTCTTTGTTGAAAACTGTCTGTCATTACATATGTGAGTTTGTTTCTGGGTTTTCAATTCTATTCCATTGGTCTGCACTTTGTAGTATAAATTGATGTTGGGGAGTGTGATGCCGCCAGGCTTGTTCTTTTTTTGTAGGATTGTTTTGGCAGTTAAGGATCTTTTGTGATTCCATACAAATCTGATGATTTATCAATCTGTTTCTTGACAGAATATCTTTAGGATTTTTATAGGAATTGCCTTAAATCTACATACTGCATGGGATAATATGGCCATTTTAAACATGTTGATTTTTCCAATCCATGAACACAATATCTTTCCATTTCTTTGTGTCTTCTTCAATTTCTTTGAATAGTGTTTCATAGTTTTCAGTGTATAAGTCCTTGACATCCTTCTTTAAATTTATTCCTAGGTATCTTATTCTTTATGTCACAATTGCAAAAGGTATTCTTTTTTCATTTTTTTCTGAAGTTTTATTGCTAGCATATAGAAATACAATGGATTTTTGTACATTAATTTGTATTCTATAACTTTACTGTATTTGATTATTGTTTCCAATAGCTTTTTGGTGGAGTCTTTAAGATTTTCGTTCTAAAGAATCATACCATCTGTAAAAGGTGACAGTTTAACTTCTTCATTCCCAATTTAGATGTCTTTTATTTCTTTCTCTTGCCTGATTGCTCTGGCTAGAACTTCCAGTACTGTGTTAAATAACAGTGGTTTGAAATTGGAGATCAACTGCAAAAAGAAACAGGAAAAACCACATATTCACAGACATTAAACAACATGCTATCAAAATATGACTGGATCAAAGAAGAAATAAAAGAAGAGAAAAATACATAGAAATAATTGAGAATGAAAGCACATCATATCAAATTGTTGGGTTACAGTGAAAGCAGTATTAAGAGAAATTTAGATCACTGCGGGCCTATCTAAAGAAACAAGAATAATCCCTCCCCCACAAAATCTAACATTACATCTTAAAGAACTAGAAAAAAAGAACTAATGAAATCCAAAGTCAGCCAAAGGAAGGGAATAATAAAAATTAGAGCAGAACCAAATGAAATAGAGAACAAAAATCATAAGAAAAATTAATACAACAAAGAGCTGTTCTTTGAAAAAAATAATACAATTGACAAACCCCTGGCTTGGGTCACTTAGGAAAAAAGAGAAGAAAACAAATAACCAAAATAAATGAAAGGGGAGAGATTACGACTGATACTACAAAAAGAATCATACAAGAATACTATGAAGGACTTTACACCACCAAATTCAATAACCTAGAAGAAATAGACAAGTTTCTGGAAGCATATAGCTTACCTAGCCTGAATCTAGAATTGGATAATCTAAATAGACCAATCAACATAAGGAAATCAAGACAGTCATTCCAAACCTCCCCAAAAGCAAAAGTCAAGGACCAGAAGTCTTCAGTAGTGTATTCTACCAAACATTCAATACTTCCCAACTCATTTTATGAGGTCAACTTTTTTTTTTTTTTTGCTTTTTGGTATGTGGGTACCTCCCTGACTGGGAATTGAACCCAGGCTGCAGCACTGACAGCACCAGCGCCGAAGCCTTACGCCACTACACCATCAGGGAACTCCCTATGAGGTCAACTTTACCCTGATACCAAAGCCTGAAAAAAATAAAATCACAGACCAATATCTCTGATGAACACATATGCAAAAATCCTAAAGAAAATACTAGCAAATAGAATACAACAATGCATTAAAATGATTATACAATACGATCAAATGAGATTCATTTCAGGGACATAAGGGTGGCTCACCATATGCAAATTGAGCAATGTGATATACCACGTAAACAAAATAAAAGATAAAGACCATATGATTATATCAATTTATGCAGGAAAAGCATTTAACAAGATACATCCATTTATGATCAAAATGTTGAATAAAATGGGTATAGAATGTAAGTACCTCAACATAATAAATGCCATGTGTGACAAACCCTCAGCTAGCATCATACTGAAGAGGAAGAGCTGAAGCCTATTCTCCTAAAATCAGTTATTGATATCTTTCTTTTGTTTTTTCTCCCTTTTTTCCTTTGTGTTTTTTCCCATTTTTTCTTTTTCTTTTTTTAATGGTTAGACTTACTGGGGTGACATTGGTTAGCAAGAATTCATAGGTTCTAGGTGTACAGTTCTACAGTGCATCGTCAATGTGTTGCATAATAAGTTCACCACCCAGTGTGAGGTCTCTTTCCATCACCATATGATTAGCTCCTCCTTGCTCCTCTCCCACTCCCTCCCTTTTCTCCCATCTCCTCCCCACTTGCCCCCAGATAAACATTAAACTACTGATTGTGTCCATGGGGTTTTTGTTTGTTTGTTTTTCTTTGTTGCTTTCAGTATTATATTCCACATATGAGTGAAGTCATACAGTTTGTGGTTTTTTCTGTCTGACTTATTTCACTTAGCATGATGATCTCCAGGTCCATCCATTTTGTTGTAAATGGCAATATTTCATCTTTTCTTATAGCTGAGTAATATTCCATTGTGTATATGTACCACAGCTTCTTTATCCAGTCGTCTGTCGCAGGGCACTTTGGTTGTTTCCATGTTTTGGCCACTGTGAAGAATGCTGTGATGAACATTGGGGTACGTAAGTCTTTGCGGACAAAGGTTTCCAAGTTTTTTGGGTAGATTCCCCACCCCAAAGGGGGATTGCTGGGTCATTCCCAGCTTTCTGTTTGCACTCCCACTAGCAGTGTGTGAGAGTTCCTTTTTCTCCACATCCTCTCCAGCACGTGTTATTCCTTGTCTTGTTAATAGCCAATCTCACAGGTGTGAGGTGGTATCTCATTGTGGTTTTGATTTGCATTTCCCTGATAGCTAATGAGGAAGAGCATTTTTTCATATGTCTGCTGGCCATTTGTATTTCTTCGTGGGAGAAGTGTCTGTTTATGTCCTCTGCCCATTGTTTAATTGGGTTCTCTGCTTTGTGTTGTTTAGTCATATTAGTTCTTTATATATATATTAGATATTAAACCCTTATCTGATATATTGCTTGCAAATACTTTCTCCCATTCAGTTGGCTGTCTCTTTGCTTTGTTGATAGTTTCTTTTGCTGTGCAGAAGCTTTTTAGTGTGATATAGTCACATTCATTTATTTTCGCTTTTATTTCCCTTGCCTTTGAGGTCAGATTCATGAAGTCTTCCTTGAGACCTAGGTCTGTAAGTTTAGTACATGTGCTTTCTTCTCTACAGTTTATTGTTTTGGGTCTTATATAAAGGTCTTTAATCCATTTTGAGTTAATTTTAGTATATGGTGAGAGTTCATAGCTCAGATTCATTTTTTTGCATATGTTTTTCCAGCTTGCCTAGCACCACCTAACTGAAGAGTCTGTGTTTTCCCCTTTGCATATTTTTTGCTCCTTTATCAAAAAATTATTTGTCCATGAATTTGTAGATTTATTTCTGGGGTTCTGTTCCATGGGTCTGTGTTTCTCTTTTTCTGCCAAAACCAAGCTGTTTTGATTATTGATGCTTTGTAATGTAAATTGAAGTCAAGGAGTGTAATACTACTAGACTTATTCTTTGTGTAGTATTCCTTTGGCAGTTCGAGGTCTTTTGTGGTTCCCTATAAATCTGGTAATTCTTTTGTCTGTTTCCTGAAAGTATGATTGTGAGATTTTCATAGGAATCACATTAAATCTCTAAGTTGCTTTGGGCAACATGGCCATTTAAACAATGTTATATCTTCCGATCCATGTACATGGAATATCCTTCCACTTCTTTGTGTCCTCTTTGATGTCTTTTAAAAGTGTCTTATAGTTTTCCATGTATAACTCTGTCATGTTCTTTGTTAAGTTAATTCCCAGGTATTTCATTCTTTTTGTTGAGATAGCAAAAGAGATTGACTCTCTCATTTCTTCTTCTGAGGATTCGTTGTTTGTATACAGGAATGCTGTTTATTTTTGTACATTGATTTTATATCCTGCAACTTTACTGTATTCATTTATTGTTTCTAATAGTTTCCTGGTGGAATCTTTGAATTTTCTATATAAAGGATCATGTCATCTGAAAATAGTGACGGTGTGAACTCTTCTCTTCCAATTTGGATACCTTCTATTCCTTTCTCTTGCCTGATTGCTCTGACTAAAACTGCCAGTACTATATTGAATAGCAGTGGTGACAGGGGGCATCCCTGTCTTGTTCCTGATTTTAGAGGAATAGTCTTCAGCTTTTCCCCATTCAGTATGATGTTCACTGAAGGTTTGTCATATATGGCCTCTATTATGTTTAGATATTTTCCTTCTATACCCATTTTTTTCGTGTTTTGATCATAAATTGATGTTGAATATTGTCGAAAGCTTTATCTGCATCAATTGATATGACCAGATGGTCTTTATCTTTTATTTTGTTTATGTGATGTATCACATTGATTGATTTTCCTATGTTGAACCATCCTTGTGCTCCTGGGATGAATCCCACTTGATCATTATGTATGATCTTTTTGATACATTGTTGTATTCTGTTTGCTAATATTTTGTTTAGGATTTTTGTGTCTGTGTTCATCAGAGATATTGGTCTATAGTTTTCTGTTTTTGTGTTGTCTTTACCAGGCTTTGGTATTAGGGTAATGTTGGCCTCATAGAATGAGTTAGGAAGTATTAACCTCGTCCTCAATTTTTTGGAAGAGTCTAAGGAGGATAGATGTTGATTCTTCTTGAGTGCTTGGTAGAACTCATTGATGAGACCATCTAGTCTGGGGCTTTTGCGTCTAGGGAAGTTGTGCATAGTTATTTCAATATCTTTACTATTGGTGGGTCTGTGTAAATTACCCAGTTCTTCTTGGTTCAGCCTAGGTAGGCTATTAGTTTCTAGAAACTTGTCCATTTCTTCTAGGTTGTTAAATTTAGTGGCATAAAGCCCTTCATGATATTTTTTATAATCCTTTGTATTTCTGTGATATCAGTGGTAATTTCTCTCCTTTTATTTCTAATTTTGGATAGGTGTCCTTTCCTTTTTTCCTTTGATTAGTCTAGCCACAGGATTGCCAATTTTGTTGACTTTCTCAAAGAACCCCTTCTTTGTAATACTAGTTAGTTCTCTAATTGGTTTAGCTCTGCTTTAATTTTTATTATTTCTTTTCTTCTGCTGACTTTGGGTTTTGTCTGCTCTTCTTTTTTTAGTTCTTTAAGATGGGATGCTATGGTATTTACTTGTGATTTTTCTTGTTTCTTAATATAAGCCTGTAATGATATAAATATCTCTCTTACTACTGCTTTCGCTGTGTCCCACTAATTTTGATATGTTGTATTTTCATTATCATTAGTTTCTATATATTTTTACTCTCTTCCTTTATTTTTTCTTTTGTCCAGTCACTTTTAAATAAGATGTTGTTTAATCTCCATGTATATATGATTTTTTTCCTGCTTTCCTTTTACAGTTGATGTCCAATTTCAAAGCTTTGTGGTCTGAGAATACACTTGGTATGATTTCGATCTTCTTGAATTTTGTGAGGCTACTTTTGTGTCCCAGCATGTGGTCTATCCTTGAGAATGTGCCATGTGCACTAGAAAAGAAGGCATAGTCTCTTTTTGCTGGATGAAATGTCCTGTAAATGTCAGTTATGTCCAATTGCTGTAATGCATCATTTAGAACTGATATTTCCTTTTTCATTTTCTGTTTGGATGATCTGTCCATGACTTTTAAGTGGGTGTTTAAGCCTCCCACAATGATTGTGCTTTTGTCAGCTTCTCCTTTCAGATCTGTTAATAGTTCCTTTGTATATTTTGGTGCTTACTGGTTGGCAGCATATATATTAATCATTGTCAGGTCTTCTTGTTGTAGTGTGCCTTTCATCACTGTGTAATATCCATCTTTATCTCTTGTTACCTTTTTTTAACTTGAAGTTTTGTTCATCAGATACCAGTATGGCAAGTCCTGCTTTTCTCTGGTTACCATTTTATTGGAGTATTGTTTTCCATGCTTTCACTTTGAGTCTGTGTTTTTCCTTATCTTTGAGGTGCGTCTTTTGGAGACAGCATATGGATGGGTTTTTTGTTTTTTAATCAAGTCTGCTACTCTGTGTCTTTTTATTGGTGAGTTCAATGTATTAACATTTAGAGTGATGGATTTATATATGACATTTATATGTGAGGATTTCCTGTGGGCATTACTTTCTTTTGCTTTTGTTTTATTTTTGTTTCTTTTTTGTTGCCCCAACTCTATTCCATTTTTCCTGATGTTTTGTTTCAGGTCAGAGAGCCTCCTTCAGTATTTCTTGAAGTGCCAGCTTCATGATGGTGAATTCCCTCAGCTTCTGTGTGTCTGGGAAGGTCTTTATTCCTCCTTCATATCTGAAAGATAATCTTGCTGGATAATTTATTCTTGACTGGAAATTTCTCTCTTTTAAATTTTGAATATTTGATTTCACTACCTCCTGGCTTGTAGAGTTTTTGCTGAGAAATCTGATGCCAGCCTGATGGGTTTTCCTCTAAAAATTATAGTTCTTTTTTTCCCTGGCTGCCTTGAGAATTGTCTCTTTGTCTTTAGTTTTTGACATCTTCAGTATGATGTGTCTTGGAGAAGTCTACTAGGGTCCAGGTATCTAGGGCACTTATTTTCTTCTTGAATTTGGGGTTCCAGATTTTTCCATAGGTTTAGAAAGTTCTCTTCTACTATTTGTTTGAGTATGTTCTCTGTAGAGTGCTCTGCTTCTTCTTCTAATCCTATTATCCTGATGTTGCTTTATTTCATGGAGTCAGATAGTTCTTGCCAAGTTCTTTCAATCCTTTTGGTTCCATATTCCCTCTCTCCCTCTTTCTGAGGTGTTTCCATGTTCTGATCTTCATTATCACTAATTCTTTTCTCCATCTGGTTGGCCCTGTTTCCTATAGCAGTTATTTCATTTCTCACTTCTTTTATTGCATTATTTATCTCCTGAATTTCCATCTCATTCTTCCTTATGTTTTGAATTTCTTTGTTAATTTCTTTCTTTTGTTCACGGATTTCCTTTCTGAGATTATTCTTCTCAGCTATGATGTTCTGCCAGTATGTTTTCATTTCTCTCAGAGCCTTTAGAGTGGCATCCTGAAGAACTCCTTTTGGCATTTCTTGTAAGGCAGGTCTAGTGGTGATGAACTCCCTCAGCTTTTGTTTGTCCAGGAAAGTCTTTATCTCTTATTTATTTCTGAAGGATAACTTTGCCAGATAGGGTACTCTTGTTTGATGGTTTGTTTTGTTCTGTTTTTCAGTATTATAAATATATATTTCACTCTCTCTAAGCCTGTAAGGTTTCTGCTGGGAAATCCACTGCTACTCAAATGGGCATTCACTTGTAAGTTAAAAGCTTCCTTTTTCTTCCTGGCTTTGTCTTTGATTATTGACTATGTGTCTTTGGGAGAATTTAAGATAAGATTGTTTGGTGACCTGTGAACTTCATGAACTTGGATACTCAAACCTCTCTCCACATTTGGGAAATTCTCAGTCCTTATTGCTTTAATAATCTTCCCCTTCTTCCTCCCTTTTCCCTCTGTAATTCCGTAATTTGCAAATATTTCTCTTTATGGTGTTGCATAAATCAGATATGCTTTGTTTACTCTTTTTCATTCTTCTTTCATTGTTTTCCTCTGACTAGATAATTTTAAAGTTCCTGTTTTCTAACTCACAGATTCTTTCTTTGGCTTGATTCATTCTACTATTGATGTTCTCTATTGCATTTTTTCATTTATTTCATTGTGTTCTTCAGCTCCAGAATTTCTGTTTGATTCTCTCTTATAATTTCCATCTCTGTTAAACTTCTCATTTTGTTCATGTATTCTCTGATTTTGTTCAATTGATTTTCTGTGTTTTCTTATAGCTCATCAAGTTTCCTTAAAATAACTGTTTTGAATTATTTACTGGATAAGATGCAGATCTTTATGTCTTAGTGATTGGTTCCTAGATTATTGTGAGCCTTTGGTCATGTTATGTTACCTTAATTTTTTTCATGGTTTTGGACATTCTGTGTTTGTGTCTGACATTTGAACTGGCATCACTTCCTCTAGTTTTTAGTAACTGGGAGATAAATACCTTTCATCAGGCCTGCTAATGATTCTGAACCTGTCCTAGACCTTCTGTGGATATACCTGCTCCATGTTTTTTGTTCCCTCTTGTGTCAGAATTCTTAAGCTTAAATGCCTTCTCTTGATCCTGTAGTGGACCGGGCTGAGTGCTGATAGTTTCTTTTTGTTTTCCAAAAGGTAGTACTAAAGGTTAAGTTTATGGTTTCTCCTAGGCCAGCAGATTTTGTCCAGCTTTTTGTATATGCTCACTAGCTGTCTGCTCTCACTGCCACCTTTAGTAGCTTGCATAGAGAGCTGACCCTGACAGGGAGGAGATGTGTGTCAAAGAGATGTGCGGAATGCTGGGAATGGGCCATTTTTTTTTTTTTTTTAATTCATTTTTATTGTTAGACTTATTGGGGTGACATCTGTTAGCAAGGATTACATAGGTTTCAGGCATACAATTCCACAGGGGAATGGGCCATTTTGGAAAATCTGTGGGCAACGTGTCCCCAGAAGCTTGTGGGCAGTCTTTTTGTTTCCATGACATAGTTAATAAGATTTACAGTTTTTTTTAAATGGCCTCCAGGAGTCCTATCTGCCACTTTCCCAGTCTCTTCACACCCACTGGTCATGCTCCTCATGATTTAGTACTCTGGATGAGGTGAGGGAGAAGTAAGCATCTTTGGTAGTGCCCTGCACACCTGGGGAAGCCAGGTGCTCACTCACATGCTCTCAGTCATGAACTGAGAAGGTCTCTTGTTCCTAAGTTATACTGCCTTGGGGGAGGGTAATTCAGGTAAAGTCAAACTGTTCTCATTACTTTCTCCACTGCATCCAAATTTGTATCGTTTTGCTCTGGTAGTGTGCTGGCTCTTCTGTACTGGAAACCTGGACTCTTCTACAAAGGCTCTCTTATACAAGGATTATTTCTAAGACAGTGTTTTCCAGGTTTCCCAGACCATGTCTGAGAGGAGCTGGAGCTGGTTCATGGACCACTGCAGGGTTCACAGCTGTGACTAGGATCTGTACGTCTGTTATCCTCTGGGGTTCTTAACCATATGGTGCTGGATCCCACAGCTCTCACAAAGGCACTTTTGTCTGTGGATAGATACCAAATTATTATTGTTGGGGGTGGGGAGAACGTGAATGAGGGACATCTTATTCAGCTATGATTATGTCGTCACTCTAAACTTGATGTTTTTTGTTTCTTTACTGCGATAAATCATACATTGTATAATTGACGGTATCATGGTATATAAAAACAGTGATAGATCAGCTAAAGTAATTTTTAAATAAATTTTTGGGTAAATTTTCTACCTAGTATATTAGATAACTAGTCTTCAAAGAAACATCTGCAAAGAAGGAAATTCTGCAGTTATAAACAGAGAACCCTTTGCTGCCATGTTTTGTAACACTTGGAATCAACAACATTTCCCTGTCTAAACAGTCTGTCTATCTGCAGCTAAGGTCATTTCACTTTTACTTGTTACATCAATATGTTACATCTTAATTTTGTCTTTGTTCCTTTTCTCCCCAGCCGTCCTCGGTTGGTACATAGGTAGTGTCTTTCAATGTAGAAAGTGCCCCTCAAGGATTTCCCCTGTGTTAGAATTTCCTACTTTCTAGAATGCAGATAGTAGTATGGCAAATAACATTCGCTTTGCTAACTTGACTTTGTGTCTGTATCTCTCCTTTTCTGAACGATGGTATCATCATACCTCTTGGCAATGGGAATTGAATTTAGTGACACCATGTATGTGCAAACATTATCAAGTGGAGCAGTTTATAAATGTATACTTGCTTTTAAACCATGGCTGAGTCTGGTAGCAGGAAGTATCTCTCTTTTCTGCTCCTGACTGCTCTTTTGTGTGTCTCCCCCCTTGTGCTCTTTCCTCGATCGTCCTCCTCTTCATTTTGGTTGCTGGGCAGCTGCTACTGTGAAGACAGTGCAGTTCCCATATGCTGAAAGCATATGGGACCAGCACTGTTGCTTCCAAAGTCCTTGTATTTACTGTTCAGAGCAGGGTGGGTTATTGTGTAGAAAGAGAGGCAGAAAATTATAGAATGATTTAAACAGTCTTCATTAAATTTTCATATAGACATGATAGAATAAGATCAATCTTTTTATCCATCATACATTTATGCATCCATTTCCCAGCATTTTCACTGAGAAGTTGAGTTTCCACACACATTTATGTGAGTTCAAGGAAAACATAGACAGCACAGAGAACAGAGGCTAAAAGGAAATTAAAACACAAATATGCATACTATAGGATACACAGCTATCATTTGTGATGCATGGTTTTGGCTCTGAGGATCTTGGCACCTAAGCAGAAGGAAACACTTTTGATTTACAAAATTCCCAGTGTTAACATGGGACAGATCAATGTGAAATAGAAGAATATGTCAAGCAAAGCTTCTCTTGGTATTGAGATCTGAAGAAAATTTTTTCCAGTGGGTTCCTAAAAATATTTGGAATGCCTTTCATACCAGAGTATCAGGGTTGTAAACTCAACACTCATTTTACAGCTGGATTACAGTTAAAGCTTCTGATAAGCCATACATATAAAAAGAACTGCTGGTTGTAGTTTGAAAACATTGATTGATAAGCAATATCCCTGGATTTAATTCTCCTGACTTTGGGTCCGTGTTGTCCATCATTCCAGATGAGGAAAGTGCAGGTGGATATCAACCAGGAAGCATTCATTCAGTGATTGCTAAAGCCATTGGTTGCTTGTAGTAGAAGGAGATGTTTGGGTCACTTTGTCATGGGATGATGATAGTGCTGTGCAGTGCTGTGGGCATCCTCTCTATGTGGAATGGGTCTTCAACTGTAGACGTCACAAGCGTGAATCCCCTAGATACCTCTAATTACAGGGGAAGTTTAGGGGAGGTGCATGGTTCAATAAAAACTCAACTTCATTGCTGAAATCACACTCGGTCAGTCAGCAGTAGCACAGGAGGTTGTTTGTGAGTGACGGTTACTTACTTATTTGAGGACCTTATCTAATAGCTCTAGATCATTGGTTTCCTAGTGGTGGTACACGTACCCCTGGGGGTATGTGCAGGGCTATTCAGGCATATGTGAAAAATAGTAATGGCAAAATAAAAAATGTTAGTTATGAAACAATAAATGTTAAGTTTGAATCACCGTTAATGGAGACACTTCAAAATTAGATCACATTAGCAAATGATTATTGGTGAGGGCGTGGCTATGAACCTTCCCCCCAAACTCCTTTTCTACCAATCATTACACACAGTTTCAGAACCCATTTGTGACATTTACAGAACTTCCCTAAACATGTAAATACCTCCATAGCCAGACCGTTTCATCATTTTAGTTATGAGTGACTAAAAAGTGCATTCTTTAATCATGATTCTTTTCAAGTAGTTTTTTAATTTAATGTTTAACATAGTTTCACTTATTGTCAGTGATTTTGAAGCGTATCAGTTATGGATCAGTAATTGAAAACAGGAATCATTAAAAAAAAAAAAAAAAAAAAAAAAAACTTGATGTGGATTATACCCTGTCACCAACTACTTCTCAACATGTCTCTGCAACTACAAGTACACCCAGACCAGGACATAGTAAAAAGGTGTGTGCCTCAGAATCTACACAGAAGAAAAGGAAATACTCTGAAGAATATATTAAATACGGGTTTTCATTTGTAGGGGATGATGACTGTCCTAATCCTTTGTGTGTTGTTTGTGAGGAAATATTATCCAACGATAGCATGATCTTTCTCTACTCATGAGATATTTAGAAACTAAACATCCTACTATAAAAACAGAGAAATACATTATTTCGGCACTTAGAAAAGCATCCAACTGTTACTTCATACATGATGTTGGGAAAAAAGACAATGAGAATGAAGTTGAGGCTTCATACTGTAGCCGAAGCTTTCATTTCTCCTTGTATTAAGGGTACCATTTTTAGTATGTTTGGGGAAGAACATATCCACAAAATCATTGTCATCTCTTTTTCAAACAATACAGTGTCTTAATGAATTCAGGAAATACCTGATGATGTTGAAGCTGTAGTATTAGATAGAATTAGAAAAAGTAAACTTTTCCATCCTGGTCGATGAAAGTGTAGATGTTGCTGATTCATCTCTTTTGCTCATCATCACAAGGTACTTGGTAGGAAATGAAACTGAGGAAAACCTGTTGCTTTGTTAGCCATTGACAGAGCATAGCACAGGAGAAGATATTTTTAATACGATCAATGATTATGTCATTGAAAATGATACTGGTTGGTCGAATTGTTGTGGTGTATGTACTGATGAAGGCAAGCCTCTGTCAGGTTGCTTTATAGGACTACTCAGCCAAATTAAAGAGGTAGCTCCCCATGTACCATAGAATCACTGCTGCATTCATAGACCAAGTCTTGCATCCAAGTCTCTTCCTAGTGAACTAAAAGATGTTCTTGAAGCTATAAAAGTTGTAAGTTTTATTAAGTCACAGCCATGGATTATGTAAAGCTCTGTGTAAAGAAATGAACAGCATTCACATCACCTTTCTTTTGCACATGGAGATAAGGTTCTTGTGGCAAAGTGCGTGTATGGATGTTTGAACTTAGACATGAAGTCCGGGTATTTTTGAAAACCATCATTTCCCTCTTGCTCTGAAGTTTCAGGACAGTGATCGACTTCAAAGTCATGCATATTTATCAGATGTTTTTCTGGAAATAGACAAACTCAACTTGGGACTTAAAAACATCTCAATCACTATATTCAAAGTAACTGACAAAATTGAGTCAAATGATTAAAAATTTGGACTTTTGGAAAGCGTGTATTGAAAGAGTTCAGCCTGAAGTTTTTGAAACTCTGCACAACTTCATATCTGAGAATGACTTGAATCTATCCCAAAACATGAAAGAGAATATCATAAGTCACTTGGAAGGTTTTAAAGTGTCCTTTTATAAGTACTTCCCTCAGTGTAGAAAGAAAACAACTAGATTGCAGATTCCTTCACTGAAGAATTCTTCAGAGAAGAATTACTGAAGCTAAGTATCAAAGAAGCTAAACTATCAATTACAGAAAAAGAGCAGTTAATCGAACTTTCAACCAATTTTTTCTTTAAATTCTAATTTTAAAATAAAGTATCTTATTACCTTTTGGGTAGATGTCAGTGAGGAATATGAACAGCTCAGAAGGCACTCAAATACCTCTTGTCACTTACTAATACTGAACTAGTGGAAAGAGCTTTTCTTACATCTTCACATAAAGTAAGTACCACAACAAGCTTAATACAAGTCTGAATTTAAGACTATATTTGCATCTTTTGAGTCTGATTTCAAGAAACTTAAATGTATAAAAGCAAGCTCAACAATCTAACAGTGTTTCAATCAGCTAGTGATCTTCATAACAATTATTACAGACTTTTCAAACAAGACAAATATTAATAACAAATTAAAAGTTTGTTAAATACTTGATCATCATAATCAATATTTAACTGTGTTATGAATATTGTAAAATTAAATACAATAAATGGTTTGTACTTTTAATGTAGTAATTTTTCTTTCCTAACTTATTACCTCATTTCCACTATTTTACATTAAGATAGGCACTGAACAAAAGTGTCATTATTTAAAATCAGCTGTTTTAAAAACAAGGGGTACAATTTATAGAAATGGGTTTGTTTAAAAAGGATACACAAGTGGGAAAAGGTTGGCAACCACTGTTCAACACTTAAGAATATGAACTTGCCCTAATGAATATCTGCACAAAATAGACAAAACATTGCCAAGAAACTAAACAACTTCTTCCAGAAGATTAAAATGAAACAAATGATTGAAAAGATAGAATGATGAAGTATGGGGTCTGTCCAGAAAGTATCCAACCATGTAATAAAAAAAAAATAAAGGCATTTATGGCTGAATTTTTTCTGGACAGCTCTTGTATGTTTGACTATCATTTTCCTTAGTTTTTATGATTTCAAATTGCTTAGAAATAGAAGGGAAGAAGCTTGTATTTTAAGTGTACAGACTTGCTGTCCACT
This sequence comes from Lyroderma lyra, assembly GCA_004026885.1. NCBI lineage: Eukaryota > Metazoa > Chordata > Mammalia > Chiroptera > Megadermatidae > Lyroderma > Lyroderma lyra. Next base: position 99,263 of record PVJL010004825.1, read on the forward strand.
AAGTTTTATTATGGAACCTTGGGAAAGTTGCGGGGGCATAGACTCAAATCCCTACCAGGCCCATGCAGGTCATAAAAATGCAGGAAGTGGGCTGCTGGGAATAAGAGGGAATGGTGGTAGCTCTGGTGCACTGGAGCTCTCGTATTCATTCAGAAGGTGGCAGGAGCTCCTTCCCTCCTGTTGACTCTTGCCACCGAGAAATTCAGACCCACGGATTTCATGCTGCCCAATTTTAGCCAGAAATACACATCTCCTGTGATTTTTTTCTGATTTTTAAGACACATGATAGCCAAATTTTAAAGTGTCTGTGGGCTGGAGTTAGCCTCTGCTCTGTCATTTTATGCCCAATGGACCAGCTCTATAAACGTGAAAGAGAAGACCAGAAGAACCAAGAGATTGAGCTAAGAAGGCATATGTGCACACCCATGCGTTGCACCAACTGTAGATTCATATTGAAGAAACTATAGTAGGTATATTTCACTGTCTCAAAAATACAAGATTAATTTCTTATCAGGCAACACAACTGTGCAGTATTATTGTTAAATCCATGTTTGAGTGGGAAGAGAGCTAGATCTTAAAAGTTGTATTACAAAACCATAAGATGCTACTTGTTATCTGAATTGACCTTTTCATGTGACTTGAAATCATTCTTTTGCCTTGCAACAGGGATAGAATTTCTCAGCTGAGTTTATGGGTATATTTGTCTTACTCATTTACAGATAATATATAAAGAGAAAGCCTGGAGAGATTGTTCTATCTACCTATTGTGCTAAGTTGTCACTTGGCAAAAAGAAGTGCCCCAAACATTATGTGCTAAAGGCACAGTCTGCTACTTCAATTTTTACAATTTTATGTTGGTTTATGTTCATCCTTGCCTAAAGTTTGTGTATGTTTTGAGAATGTAGGGAGTATGGCATAGGCAGCCATAAAAATGTTATTTTAAAATTTGTGTACTTCTAATCATATAGGAAATGTGCCTTTATTCCATCTGTTTGGTGCTCAACCTGTGCTGCTTTGCTTGCTGAGTGGCATGCAGAGGCCTTGGGAAGCCATGAGAATTAATTGAATAATGGCTTTTGCTGCCACATAAATAAATTAGTCTCTCTGTGAATATACAGTAGACTCACTGTCAACCAGAACTCAAGCAACTGATGCTCTCAAGCAGCTGGCACATGTTTTTGCCAGTTACTTGAGATTTTGCCAGTTGCTTGAGAGTGCTGGTTGTTTAATTGGCATCTACCAATCCCCATGAGTGTGGTTAACTGAGAGTCTACTGTATGTTAAAGAAGATAAATTTTGGCTTCACTTACCAAACTGAAGTGCCATTTGTGTTTCTAAAAGTCTGGTGACTTTCAGGTGATTAGATGGTTTTGTGGAATTCAGTCTTGATCCTAGGTGTTGTGAATATGGGAGGGTCTTCACTAATAGGGGCTAAAACACAATTGTATACAGGAGCCCAATTGCAAATTCACTGATTCACCTGAAGAGTGGAGGAAACTATGGTGCAGATTAAAACAAAACAAAAAACACTTGAAATGAGTACAACATAAAATATATAAAACTGGTAGTAAAGCCAGAAACCAAACCAAACCAAAACCAAAAAATCCTCTCAGTACTCCTGCAATGACTCAGGGGGGGAAAAGTTGTAAAAGTGGAGGGATTTCTGTTCTTGTCAAGGCTACCTAGTCAAGTAAAAAAGGGGGAGTTACTGTAAGGAAATGTCTCTTGGCATTTGAGGCAGAGGAGCAGTGTTGTGGAGCCATTGTGGGGAAGCAGGTATTTCTTGCATGGTCTCCTCCATCTTTCTACGTCTTTCTGTTCCATCATCTCTCTCAGCTACCTCTTCCTCTTGCATTTGAACCAGCCTGGTCACCTCCTCCAAGACCCTATTACCTTATAGCTACGATGATTCAATTATTTATTATCTAAAACAAGACTCTTGAGTGTGAAAGGGAATACGATCACTGGTTTCTCTAGGATAGCAGGCATAAATAGGGCAAAAGATGTAGAGCCCCAGAGCCAGTCTCTGATTATTACAGTGTTTGGTCTTCTGGTTCAGGCTGAGCTACCCTTTGCTCAGCAAGCAGCTCATGCTTAACTAATCTACTGGGTGAGATATGGAATCCAACAGTGTAAACAGAACATCGGGAGCTATTAGCAGGGCCAAGTACTCTTAGGGAATGTGGACAAGAAAGTAAAGTTGGTAACTGTGGCAATGTCAGGGATGCAACGTGTTATAAAACCACAAATGTTAGATCAGTTGCTTTGTAGTTGACCTTTTACAATAACATCCTGTTGCTGGGAGCAAAACCTGAGTTTAGGCTTCTCCAAACTTAGAGATTTCAGAAGCCAAAAAGCTGAGTGTCTGTGTTCCATGACTCACTGTCCTCCAGTTTGCCCCCTGGAGCACATAGATTTTCTCACTCCTACATCCCCTGTTGCATCTTAGTATGTAATGTTTCTGTCTCTTTCAGTAGTGGTCAGCTATGGTTTAGCCTTTCACTTGCTCCCTTTTCTTTAGATACCAGAAGCTTACATTTCCTTTGGGTGTAGACAGGGCTGACTTACGTCTCATAAGTTGGCATTGATCCCTGGCCATAGCAACTGATTCAGAGATAGGTCTTTAATTTAACTTGGTTCACTGAGACTCACTCTGGGGCTTTCATTGGAACATTTTGGAAGAACTGGGCTTGCTGAGCTGATAGCAGTGTAGTTGTGAAGATGCCCACCATGGTTGTCTTTTCCTGTGATGGGGGAAGCCTGACTGAGCATGAAGCTAAAACAGACAAATGGGAGCAAGAAAGAGACGAAAGATAGAAATAGAGAGGAGTGGGGAGAGAGACTGACTTAATATCATTTTAACTCCTAGACACAGCCATTCTTTTTTTTAATTCTTTTTTTTTTAATTCTTTTTTTCCAGTTACAGTTGACTGTATTTCTATTAATTTCAGGTGTACAGCTTAGTGGTTAGAGATCTATATGATTTAAGCTGATCCCACCAATTAGTCTAGCACCCTCCTGGCACTGTACATAGTTGCTACAACATTGCTGACTATATTCTCTATGCTGTATTTTACATCCCTGTGATGATTTTGTAGCCACCAATATGTATTTAATCCCTTCACCTGTTTTCACCCTGCTCCCCAACCCTTCTCCCTCTGGCAACCATCAGCTTGTTCTCTGCATCTGTGAGTCTCTTTCTATTTTGTTCATTTATTTTGTTCTGTACTTGTCTTTGTCTGACTTATTTTACTTATAATACTCTCTGGGTCCATCCATATCATCACAAATGGTAAGATTTCATTCTTTTTCAGGCCAAGTAAATTCCACTGTTTAAATGTATCGCATCTTGTTTATTCAGTTGTCTGTTAACAAGCACTTGGGTTGCTCTTAAATCTTGGCTATTGTAAATAGTGCTGCAATGAATATAGAGGACACAGTCAGTCTTGAAAATGAAATTTTAATCCTGAATTTTTCAATTTTATGAGTCATAAAGTTTCTCAGTTAAACTTAGTTAAGTTTCTACCACTTTCCAACAAGAGTTTTCACTGATATCCTTTCCTTAGAATCTTCTTGCTGTTATGGTATAGTCAGTTATTCCTCTGTCCAAAGCTGACCCCTGATTCTTCTGCTTATTGGAGACTACACATTTCTTCCATCTTGGCTTTCCTTGCTGATGGGTAGAGTGTCAGGGCAAGTGTACTGGGATCTCCTGGGGATCAGGGACCTGGTTCCGTCGTCAAACAAATGAACAATCTGTCCTTACTTTCATAGATGGTGAGGCTTACTATTTTATTAATGTCATAGTTGGTTATCTCAATAAGTGTTGAATTTGTTTTTAAATATGCATAAAAATTGCCTTTGAAATTTAACAAGATTTGTGGCCCAATTGTTTTACATAAGTTTCTTAACATTTAGAGATGTGACAAATACACAAAATAGTTCCTGGTTTTCCTCCACGGTGCTTTGTAGTAATGTTTTGGTTGTACAAAAATAGCTTTAGGTGAGTGTTAATATAGATTACAAATTATAGATTTGGTTGCTAATTGTAAGTCTTTGAGAGGAGCAAAGCCAAATAATTGTTCAGTCTCTCAGAGTTTATAAGTACCTTTGTTTTAAGAAAGGTTGATTTGGCAATTGCTTTCAAGGAATGTAGACAAATCCTTTTTAAAAAGGAAGTAAAAGCAATAAGAGAAATTAGCTTGGAGTTTGGGAAAGCTGTCCATTTTTCCAGTTTTCTCATGTATGCAATAGAAATATGCAATGTCTTAAAATGTTGCTGTCTGTCGATGTTTAGCTGTCAGAGAATCTAATTTATTTCTCAATCCTTTTGCTACTTTACTAAGTAAACCTGCCTATATGAGGCCCTTTTGAGGGCTATCCTTATGTTCAATTTTACTGAGCATCAGAGTCCCCTACAAGTATTTATGCTTGGATTGTATTAATTTTTCCATCCTGATTCAATCCCACCACCTGAGACTGCTATGCCTTTCTCAGGCAATATATGTGCCACACACACACACACACACACACACACACACACACACACACACAACACAGTTTGCATTTATCTAGCTTCGGGAGTTGAGATGAAGAAGATATGGAAACTTTCTTATGTAAATATTATATTCCTCTTCAGAGAAAGAGAGAGAAGCATGGTAACATTGACATTTAAAAGTTCAGAGGGTGAATAAATTTTGACTTAAAATGTATCATAGAGTGAAGATAATTTGGTTCTGCCAGTGATACCTAACTAGAAGAACATTTTGATTAATTAAACTTCTCTAAAAGATAGAGCCACTGAGCACAAATTAGTTAAGTTCACCACTGATTAGGAACTAAATGAGTCAATGAGAAAATAAACCCTTGATTCTAAGGTAATCACTTTCGGGGGTTATGGGAGAAAGGAGGTAGGAAAGGCTGGGAAAAAAGAAAGACTGTTTTTATATACTCATTCATTCAGTGATATTTACTGGGTATTTACTATGTGCCAGGCATCATATTTAGCATTAAAAATTAATGGTGAATAAATCTTAATTATTATGCCATATGTTGTGCAGAGGAGTAATAAGGGACTGATAAAGAGAAGATCATCACTGCTGTTGGCATCACATTTACCCTGCTTCAATGATGCCCCAAGATACAAACCTTCTCCAGCTCTGACCAGATTGGAGATATGGGGAATCAATGCCGTTTATCTTAAACCCTATCCATCCTGAGGGGAAAGCACCCAGACCATGAAACCAAGGGAAGGAGAATTGAACGGGGGCAGATATCACTCTCCTATTTGTATACTGACTATAGGAAAATAGGTAGCTTTTTACTTCCTTAGATATCCAGTAAAAAGAGCTTAATTTGGCAAACTTGAGCTGATGGGCTAGAGAAAATTAAAATGAACTGTCTAAATTATTCAAGATAGCCCTGAAGCAATTCTGCCACAATGTGTAGAGTTTGATATTTTATTACTTAAAAAAAAAAATCTATATCGTGATTATTATATTGTCACTTGTGGATTTTCTGATATAATTTGGGGGCATGTGGCCAGAACAGCTGAAACATTCAGACAGGTATTACCCTTTCTTAGCACAGAAAGATGCTAGTATCAAGGTAAATAAACTTTTTATGTACAACACCACAGACATGTTACTTGTAAATAGCAGCTATTTAAGAACAGCAAGCAAACAAAACAGATCGCATCAATCTGGCCTGTTAGAAGTAGCAGAACAGAAGGGAAATGGTGTGCTTCAGTAGTCTTTATTGATCCATGAGTACATGGTAAAATTGAAAAGTAATAATTTGTCAAGAACAAACTAAAATCAAGACTGAGAATCAAAAGGAAAATACGCATGGCTACAGCATGGAACTGCCATGTCCTTGGTTAACATCTATGTGACAGAGAAAATTGTATTTGTAAAAGTGACAAAGCATGATGGTTTACAGCCATAGTGGTTACATGGCAGTTCCAACAGGTCATCCCTTTGAGAACAGTATGGATAAATGTAACCTTTGCAGTCCCCATTCTACTCATACTCCATGTTGCATTAGAGGGACTTGGCTTTTATTAGTGATTGAAGGTGGTTCCTCAACCTTATAGACTCTGCTGTCTGCCCACAGAGACCTCTATTCCAGAGCAGTGGTTCTGACCCATATCCTCTCACCATTTCTGATCCCAGCAGCTGAATGAGCCAATTTGTAAATGTCAGCATCTATTTAGACTTGATTATTCTCTAAACAGATGGCCCTTGTTTCCTCCCCTCTGGGAGCCATCCTGACTCTAGAATTAATGGCATCTTTCAAACAAATGGTGCCTGTAGATCAAAAGGCTCCTCCTCAATCCAAACACCTACATTCCTCACCAAAATGTTTTTCAAAGGCAAAAATTAATGATCGCCTTTCCTCCTCTTACTAAAAGTCCCTACCCACAGTTTGAGGAACTGAGGATGAGAAGACGGGTTATCATTACTTCATCTCATTTTGGATTCTCAGGTGATCATTGCCATAGATTGGATGTTTGTGCCCCTTCAAAATTCATATGTTGAAACCTAATCCTCAGTGTGATGGTATTTGGAGGTGGGGGCCTTTGGGAAGTGATTAAATCTTAAAGGTGAGATTAGTGTCCTTATGAAAGAGACCGCAGAGAGCTAGCTCCCTTGCCCCTTCCACCACGTGAGGAAACAGCCAGAAGTCGGCAGTCTTCAGTTGGAAGAGGGTTGTCACTAGAACCTGATCACATTGGCACCCTGATCTCAGCCTTCCAGCCTCTAAACTGTGAGCAATAAATTTCTGTTGTTTGTAACTCACCCTATCTCTGGTACTTTGTTGTAGCAGCCGGAATGGACTATGACAGTGCCTTTAGTGGCTACTGGAGGTTGAGGAAAGGGAAGTGATCAACAATTAAATTTCTTTTCTTTTTTAAAATGCAGTGGTTTTATTTTTTATTTTTTGTATTTTTATATATCATATGGAAACACAGACATTTCCTTTTTTATACACATTTACTTAACCAGTAATGGTAAGCGTGACCAGTGAAGAAAACATTCTCCTGGCAGCCATGTGACAGAATTCATGGAGGCAGGAGTTAATGGTGCCGACTCCTGGCCTCACCAGGAGGCTCCTGATCTCCTAAATCCTATAAATACGTCTCAGACTTCTCAACCAGAGGCCCTGATTTTTTGTTTGTCACACATGGCTCTTGTGCCAGGATTATAGAGTTGTGACTAGTGTCTATAAAGTGATATTGTTGGTTTGTTTTTTTTTCAAATAACAAATACAGTAGGGCTGATACATCCAAATTCATGGTTATTTTAGAAGGCTATTTATATATTGTATGGATGCTGGTGTAACACAAAACTTCCTTAGGGTTTCTCTTTTACATTTTCCTTTGGAGACAACTGGTGAGCCACACAAGAAGACTAGCTGTGTTACTTTATAGTTAAAATCTTACTTTTTAACCAGAAATGATACTTTTCAACTTGCGCTCTTCTCTAAATTAGGCAGCCATTATTTCTGGGTGTACTAAAGCTCAATGTTTCTCCAAAGGATGGAGACTTGAAACTGTAGAGAATATTCAAAAGACTGTTTGTTAAACAGACGAATTTACCGTAGGCTTTGAAAACCCAGACAAGTGAGATACCCGAAACTCAGAGAACTCACAGATGGGTGACACAAACCACTGCTGGCAGTCTCTGAGAACTCAGGGAACTGGAGAGGTTCCAGGAGACTAGAGCTAGATAAATATTATCCAATATGGTCTTTTTTTCAGTATGTCTGAGAATTTTATCTTTTGGTGAGAACAGTAAGTTCTCTCTTAGCAAACAGCAGTTACAGTACAGTGCTGTCAACTACAGTCACCATAATATATATTAGCATCTCACATTTTATTCACCCTAGAGGTGAGCATTTGTACCAATTCACCAACCTCTCCCTGGTTCCCAGAACCCCACTCCTGGAAAGTACCCTACTCTGCTTCTATGAATTCAGCTTTTTCTACATATAAGTAGGAGTATACTGTATTTGTTTCTCTCTGTATGGCTTATTTCACTTGGTAAATACTTTTAAGTTTCATCCATGTTGTCACAAATGGCAAGATTTCATTCTTTCTCATGGTGAAATAATATTTCACTGGAAAAAAAGTTTGTGTGTGCATGTGTGTGCACATGTGCATGTGTGTATGTGTGCACGTTACTGTGTATCACATCTTCTTTATCCAGTCATCCATTGACAGATACTTAGGTTCTTTACATGTCTTGTCTATTGTGAATAATACTGCAGTGAACATGGGAGTGCAGATATTACTTGGAGACAGTGATTTAATTTCTTTTGGCTATATACCCAGCAGTAGGATTTTTGGATCATGCAATAATTCTAGTTTTAATTTTTCAAGGAGCTTTCATACTGTTTTCCATAATGCCTGTACCAATTTACATTGCCACCAACAGTGACAAGGGTTCCCTTTTCTCAACATGTTCACCAACTCTTGTTGTTTCTCATCTTTTTGATGATAGCTATTTTGACAGGTGTGAGGTGATAGCTCATTGTGGTTTTGATTTGCCTTTCTCTGATCATTAGTGATCTTGAGCATCTTTTCATGTACCTTTTCATGTTGCCCATTTGTATGCCTTCTTAGGAAAATGTTTATTCAAGTCCTCTGCTCATCTTTAAATTGGATTATTTGGTTCTTTTGCTATTAACTTGTCTGAATTATTTATATGTTTTGTATATTAACCCCTTATGAGATGTATTATTTGCAAATATTTTCTCCCACTCATTAGGTTGCCTTTTCATTTTGTTGATGGTTTCCATTATAGTGTAGGAGCTGAATAGTTTGATATAGTCCCACTTGTTTATTTTTGCTTTCATTGCCAAATCCAAAGAAATCATTGCTAAGAACAGTGTTGAGATGCTTACCCTCTATGTTTTCTTGTCAGAATTTTATAGTTTCAGATTTTATGTTCAAATATTTAGTTGGTTTTGAGTTGATTTTTATATGTGGAGTGCAGTAAGAATCCAGTTACATTCATTTGCATGTGACTGTCGAGTTTTTCCAAAACCAATTCCTGAAGAGATTGCCCTTTCTCCATTATACAGGGTCCAGCAAAAGTAACACTGTTTTTAAAGTAGTTGTGTTAATGTAGTCATGATATTGTTATGTTACAGAATTATGTGCTTATGATTTTGGTATAGATTACCAGCCCATAAAAAAGGGGTGTTATTTGTGTTGAACTATGTATTTTCTTGGCTGTTTTGTTGTAAATTGATTGACCATACATGAAAAAGTTTATTTCTGGACTCTCAATTCTGTTCCATAGATCTATTTGTATGATAATACTATGCTGTTGTGATTATGATAGCTTTGTAATATAGTTTGAAATCAGAAAGTGTGATGCCTCCAGGTTTGTTCTTTCTTAAGATTGCTTTGGCTGTTCAGGGTCTTTTGTGGTTCCATACAAATTTTAGGATTGTTTGTTTTGTTTCTATGAAAAATGCCATTGGAATTTTGATGATTATATGAATGTATAGATTGCTTTGGGTAATACGGACATCTTAACAATATTAATTATTTCAAACTGTACAATTTTTTAGGCAGTTGTAAATGGGATTGTTTTATTAATTTTGTGATAGGTCATTGTATATTAATTTTTGTATTGTGCTGTTTTACTGAATTCGTTGATTTGTTCAGTGTTTTGGTGGAGTTTTTATGGTTTTATATGTATATATGTATCATGTTATTCGTAAACAGACAGTTTTACTTCTTCCTTTTTGATTTGGATGCATTTTTTTTCTGTTTATTGCCTAATGGATCTCACTAGGAATTCCTATACTTTGTTGAATAGGTGTGGTAACAATGAGCTTACTTGTCTCTTTCATGATCTTAGAGGAAAAGATTTCGACTTGTTACCATTGAGTATGAGGTTAGTTTTGGGCTTGTTGTATATCATCTTTATTATGTTGAGGAGTGTTATCTTTATACATGGTTTATTGAGAGATTTTAGCCAATAAATTTTTAAAACATTTAAAGTTTTAAAATATCATCCAATATTTTTTTAGAGGAGTAGAAACAAATACAGGAAATTTTAGTTTAACAGTCTTGTCGGGGTTTTTTTTGTTTGATCCCCAGTAGAATTTGATAAGCAAATAACTAGGTCCAGAATTTGAATACACATAGTAGAAAACCTTGTCGAAATTAAGATCTGCTATGTCTCTGATGCTGCGTTTGAGAACAAATTGGAGAAACAGGAGCATACAAGAAAAGCTAACAATCTATTATTTAGTGAAAAGCAGGTTGTAAGCAGTAGAGTACAATACTATTACAGTAGACTCTCTATTAACCGGAACTCAAGCAACCAGCACTCTCAAGGAACTGACACAATATGTTTTGCCAGTTGCTTGAGAATTTTGCTGGTTGCTTGAGTTTTAGTTAACAGAGAATCTGCTTATATTCATGTGGCAGCTACCAATCCCCATGGGTGGCAGTTAACCGAGGGTCTACTGTATTATAAATAATAAAGAGATAGAAAAAATATACAAAGAAAAACTACTGGGAGATTCTATCTCAATATATAATTAGTAGTCATATCTGGAAATTATTTTTCCTTCCTGGCTTTCTCTCCTACATTTCTAAATTTTATGATTAATTATGTGCAATTTACTTTAGTTACAAAAGAAAACAGAAAAAAGTCATAGAAGAACAAAAAATATTAATTTATTGATTTTATGTGTGGGATGATGTTGTGAAGGAATTATGTCTCTTTTACTATAATGTAGAATTTTTATTATATTAATGTTGCCATATTTATTAACTGGAGTTCTCAAAAATATCACCAGAATCACCAGGGACACAGTTAAATATAGATACTGGGCTCTACCATTCTGATATAGTAGACCTGGGTTGGGGATTAGAAATCCCAACACAAGGAATTGTTTAAATTATGGCACATTGATAAAAGTCTGCAACATATACCCATTAACAGTGAACTCAAGGAGACTACATATGGAAGTTATTCATAGTACTTAAATAGAAAATATGGTTACTAAATAATATACAATTTTGTAAAGAAGAGGAATTTCTACACATACACACACACACACACACACACACACACACAGAGGAATGCACATCAAAATGTTAACAGCAACAATAGCTTTTATAATGGAATTAGATTTTTATTTTCTTCTTTTTGATGTGATGCATTCTGTAATTTTTAAAAACTCTTTATGTGTTGGTTTTATAATTATTTTAAAATTATATGCATCCTTTCCTTTATAAAGGTATAATTGCAAAAGATAAAGAATTTATATAAAATTTCATAATGCAGATAAATTTTAAAATTAAATACCATTTTGTTTTTATAAAAGTGAAATCCACATTGGAACACTAGCTAAGTGAGGGTTTATAAATTGGAATGAACATTTAGAAGTTAGGGAAATATTCAAAGTTCAAGATACATTATAAACCTACTCTTGATTTATATTTTCAACAAGTATCCCTTCCTTTATCTCCAAGTTCCTTTAGGGTAGATGGCATTTCCTTGAGCAGAACTAGGTCTTTGTTAAGTGTGTCCACATATTTATTCTCCAACGAGGTTATTTTTCAACCTATCTAACCCCACATGGAATATCCTTAGGGCTTCACAGGGCTATCTCACCAACTGAATATAGTTTCATCAAATGCATTAATCATTTCCCTGAATTTATGTTTCAGATGGATTTTTTTGGGTGACTGCTGCATTAGCACCGTGTTTTGAAGATGAAATAAATAAAGCTCCAACTCCTAAAGCAAGTTCTAAAAGAGTTTGATATAGAGAAATGGACATTTTTTAAAAAATTGATAAATTCAGTAAAATATGAAATACACTGGTGGGCTGAGAGTGTAAGATTAGAGCAAAGGTTCTCATCCCTAGCTATACCTGAAAACTGACTGTGGAGGCTTTTGAAAAAATAGAGATGCCTTAGCCCCACCACAATATGGAATTATCAGGTATAGGATGATTTTAAAAATTCTGCACGTGATTCTGTCTCCCAGGTAATTCTGATCTATAGCTGACTGACTGTTGAAGGCTACTGTATTACAGCAACTAATCTTCTTGTTCCAGAACATAGCAATGAGGAATTGCCAGTTGAACTGAATCTTGGAGATGAGTAGGAGTTTGGTACCAAAAGGTAATCTAAACAGAAGAGATAGGGGGTTCAAAGTCAAGAAGCCAGGCTAGGACCAGGATGACCTGGGAGTCTATCTGTAAGTGCTTCAGCATGGTGAGAGCACCAAGGGCATAGTACAGGTCATGTGTGTGAAAAAAGAGAGACCATGCAGGGTACCCACGCAGAGGCAGAGAGAATGTGAGGGGCTGCACCTCTTGGTGAACAAAGAGGGCTGGGCACTGGGGATCCAATGTGGGCTGTAAGCGAGAAGACCTAGTCACACACCAGTGGTGGAGAGGGAAAGGTCACAGGCAGTGAGGACCTCTGGGCAGGATTTGAGAGACATAGCTAAGGCAGAAGTCACCAAATTTGACAACTTTACATGCTGTGTTATCTATTAGTCATGTCATTTCTGGGATTTTCTTGATTCTTCACTTCTTTTTTTCCTCAGACAACAGAAAGCATTCCCTTGTATTTACATATCCCTAGCTATTTTACCTTTTCTCTATATGCCTAGAGAATACTCACTGAAAAAAACACTGTCACTATGATAATAGGAAGAAGTTATATATATATATATATATATATATATTCATTTACATACACATATATTTTGTATTCATATATACATTTTTTCCCTCCTCATCAACAATCACCTTCCCTAGAGCACACACTGAGAATAAGCCTGGAAGCTGTGCAAGAACGTTACTGGAAGAATTCGATGCGTCCAGTCCTTGTCTGTATTCCATTATGCTCTCTCACTTGACATTTGTGAATGCAAATATGTCTGACAAGTGTAAATAAGGATGTAACACCTCAGAGCAGTACCCATTTCCACCTTGCCATTCCTTATCATGCATGTGTTCAGGGAAGAATGTGCTGTTTTAATTTTCCAGTATTTTCTCAGTTGGAATTTTGTAGCATGCAATGGTAAGTTCTGTCATTTCCACGGTGTAGAAACAGATTTGCTTCTTTCTCCTTGCAGAATTCAACGCATTTTCAAATACCTTGAAAAGATGCTGGAATGAGAAAAAGGAATATTCAGTGTTCAGCCAGCGGACAGAAGAGGCATCTGCTGCACAATACTTCCAGGTCAGGGAGGTTTCTCCATGTGGAAATGACTTATTTCAAGGTGACACATACCTAGGCAGGGTGGCAAGTGGAGAAAAAAGAATTGATACTGTACTGCAGTGGTTCTGAAAGTGTGGTCCCCTGATCAGCAACAGAAGCATCACCTAGATTGCAATCCTCACTCTGTCACTTATTAAGTTGTTAGGACCTGGGCAAGTTTCTGTATCTTTCTGAGCCTCAGTTTCCTTAGCTGAGGAACATAATTCATCTGAATGTTGTGATGATTTAATTTGATTTGAGGATGTATGTGAAGCACTTAATGTGGTGCCTAGCACATAGAAAATTCCACCACATGGTGACAGCTACAGTGATGATATTTATTGCTAACTGTCAATGCTCATGGATTTGTACACACCATATCGACCGACATGACTCATCAGGATGATCACCATCACTACCTCTGCCCCACCTGCACCCAAAAAGTCTATCCAGGACCTATTTTTCTTTCCCTCCGGACTGATAGGGCTCATAGGGGACATCCTTTTGGCCTTGGCCCCATTCTTTCATATTTCCATTATTCTTGATCTGTGCTCTCTCACAGCCTCTGCTTTGAGAAGGGTGTCTGGGCACTTACCTGGTCAAGATGTAGGCTGGAAACTATTGTTGGAGCAGCAGTCAGAAGTCTGGGGTCTCTTTAGATTTCAGAGTGTACAAATAGGGCTGGTGTGGACATGTCACTGTTTTCCTGGGTGTTAGGATAAGCCTGCCTTAACCAAGGTGGCTGCTAAGAATCAGATACTCATGAAGGTGCTGCCTCATGGCTTGTTCACTCTCCCTCTCCTTCTCTTCCCCTTATAGTTTTATGGCTGCATTTCCCAGCAGCAGAACATGATGCAAGATTTTGTGAGGACAGCCACTTACCACAGAGCCATCCTCCAGAACCACATTGATTTCAGAGATAAGGTAATGCTGTCCTCAGGTTATTACTCTCAAGCCATTTTAAAAGACCTTGTCAAAACTAGAATCAAAATTAAGCTTTGATGCAGTTACCATATGACCCAGAAATTTCACTTTTAACTGTATTTTCCAAAAGGATTGAAAGCAAGTATTCAAACAAATATTTATATGTGAATGTAAAGCAGCACTATTCACAGTAGCCAAAAAGTGGAAACAATCCAAATGCTCAACTCATGAACAGATAAACAAAATGTGGTATAACTGTAAAATGGAGAATTATGAATATTATTAATATTTGTATTATACATAAAATGGGATGTAATGCTGATACACGCTTCAACATGGATGAACCACAAAAACATGTGAGTGAAAGAAGCCAGTTTATGATACCATTTGTAGGAATCATTGTAGGAATCCAAAAAGGCAAGTCCATGGAGAGAAAGCAGACTAGTGATTCTCAGGGGCTGGCGGAGGGAAGATTAGGGGTGGCTGCTTAATGGGTATAGGGTTGGCTTTTGGGGTGATGAAAATGTCTTGGAACTCGATGGAGGTGATGGGTGCACAACACAGTGAATGTAGCAAATACCACTGAATCGTACACTTTAAAATAGTTAATGGTTAATTTTATGTAATGTGAATTTTACCTCAGTAAAGAAATTAAACCTTGAATGCCAGGAACTCAAGAGACTGAGTGCACTCTAGTGCATGGAACAGAGTAGGAGCTTTATTGCTACATAATGAATACCTCTTCAGTTTTCTTCATAGGCTCCATAAGTGCCTGCATTTATTTCCTTCACAAAAGGGGTCTGAATGATGAATGATTGTGAACACATTATGTAAGTATTGTTCAACATTAGTCTGTCTGTTAAACAGCCAGTGTTAAAGCACTGTACAGTTCATCTCAGATATGAGAGCACTGGTCAGTGGAATCAGCAGTCATATTCCCCCCCTCCCAACTACCTATGTGATCTTAAGGGAAACAGTAAATGTCTCTGAGCCTCACATTATGTTCTGCTTCCATAATAATTGTGAATCCATTGTCTTTGAGATTTGCAGCATTAATTCTATAGGAAGGGCATAGTAGAACATTGAAATAATAATTCCAATGACGCATGCCTCCCTTTGTTCACATCCATTTGCAGAGTTGTATGATGAGATAGTCTTATCTTTACGTTTCATGATGAGATAGTCTTATTTTTACTTCTTATCTCTGTGCTGTCCTTGGGATGTACTTTGGTCAATCGAATATAACAGAAGTGGCATTGGGTGACTTTCAGAGCCTAAGTCTTAAAGAACCTTGTGGCTTCTGGTCTCATCCTCTTGGAACCCTGAGACCATGACACTGTGAGGAAGCCCAGTCTAGCCTACTGGAGGTTGAGAGGTCACAAGGAGGAGAACTGAGGCATTCCAGTCAACAGCCAGCACCATTGCCAGACCTATGAGTGACACCATCTCGAACCTCCCTGTCCATTCACTCCTCCAGCTAAATGCAGTACATGATTTAGACAAGAAAGACCGGCTGAGTAACTGTCCAGCCCTCCCACAGAACTGGGAGAAATAATAATTTGTTTCCTTTTTTTTAATTATTATTTTTAATGTGGATAGTTCCCTGACTGGGAATCGAACACAGGCCACAGTGTTGACAGTGCCGCAGCCTAGTCACTACACCACCAGGGAACCCCCTTGTTTCCATTTTAAGCCAGTAAATTTTGATGTGGTTTGTTAGTTAGCAATAGTTGAAGCGGAGAGAAGATGCATGGAAAATAGTGATAAATAGGTCTCCAGTTAGAAGTCCATTTGCCCATGGCTTTCTTTGTTCTGGCATCTCCATTCTGCTATTAAGCCCATCAGAAAATTTTTTATTTGCTTGTTGTATTTTTCAACCCCAAATTCCCATGTGGTGCTGCTTTATGTCATCTATTTCTTGACTGAGACTTTCTGTCTTTCCATTGATTTCAGCACTGTTCACGATTGCTGGTTAGAGCTTCTTTTTTTATAACAGGTGCTTCAAAGTTGTCAGTAATTCTAATATCTATGTGACTTCTGTGTTAGCTTTAGTTGATTATCTTTTCCCAGGAAATTGAGATTTTTTTCCCTGATTCTTAACATGCCAAAAAGTTTTGTGTTGTATTCCATACATTATGAATATTATGCTATAAGGCTCCGGGTCTTGTTAAGAACTTATAGATAATGTCGATATTTTTGTTTTAGTATTAGTTAACTTGGTTAAGTCTGCACTGTGAGTTTCATGCTATGAGTTGGTCTTCTGGGGGCTCTGGTTTCTATGTCAGTTCAGTTTTCAAAACCTTAGCAGTGCTATTTGGAACTGTCTTATGTGCATGTCACCCAGTGGTCATTCTGACACCTTGGTGGAATTCTCAAAGTTTGAAGTGTTAATAAAGATCAGATTCATGAATGTACAGGTTGAGGAGAAGCCAAAAAATTATATACAGAAATAAAACTACCTTTATGACGTTGCTTTGCCAAGTTCCTTCCTCTCCATGATCTCTCTGGTACTTTTTGGTTCCCTGGGACCACTTTTCGGTCTCTGGGCCAAAAAGCTCACTCTGCTGTGCACTTCCATGACATTGCCTACATATTGGCGAGACAGAGGACAGGGAGAGAACAAGCAAGGGCCCTGACCCTGCCTTTGGGAATGACGGCCCCAGTGAATGCATAGGAAGATTCCCCCGTCTTAGTGTTGTCTCCTGAAAGCTGACAAGATGCTGTGGCTACCACAGGTTGTTGGGAGCTGGAGCATAGAAGAAGGGAGGAAAGGAAAGGAAAAGAAAGGAAGGAAGAGGGGAGGGAGGAAAAAGGGGAGAAGAGGGGACAGGAGAAGAAAAGAAAAGAGAAACAAAAAACAGGATTTCCACACTCTCTCTGAGCATTAGCACTCGTCTGCCCTCATGCTGCAGCCAGAACTGGAAGGCATCTCCAAGACCTCTTGTTCTCGCACCGGTGCCCATTTTTGGGGTGTTGAGTTGAAGCCATAGGTTGGAGGTAAGGGGATATGGTTTGATAGTATTTCAAATTCTAGTCTTCCCCAGTCTTTCTGATACTATTTACTTAAATAACTGCTTCATTGATTCTGTGCAGGTTTTACAGCTGGACTCAGTAGGAGACACAAGGCAAGGTGGGCTTTCTCTCACCAGGACAGGACATTTTCTAAAAGCCAAATCTATATACTCAGTTATGGGTGACAGTGATGGTCAGGGACAAAAGTCAGACTAGAAATGGCCATGTTTGGCTGAAGAGTCTCATGAGTCTTGCATATGTCTTGAGGAGCCAGGACCTTTGCTTTGCCAGTGGGGCATGACTGGTTAACAACAATGAAGTAAACATTTCCAATGAGGATTACCTAATCATAGTGGGTAGGCAGGGTGAGGAGAGAGGAGGAAAAGCTTGAATACTTACCTGGTATTCAAGACATTCGGTCTGTAGCAGTTTCCTTTGATCTTCATGACAACTGTAATAAATACTAATATGTTTACCATTTTAGAGATGAGAGAACCGAGGACTGAGAATGTTTACCTCATTTAACACAGCTAGTAAATGACAAGACCAGGACTTGAACCCAGTCAGTCTTACTTTAGAACCCACACACATAAATTCTGAAAGGTACTGACTATGGGGAGGTTGGCTGAAATTTCCAAGGGAGACTTTCTTTTTTCTGGATTTAAGGATGTGGTAACAACACTCTGGTTTCTTAAACATCCTTGTGCACATATGAGACAGCATTGCACAATGGTTATGTTCATGAGTTCTGGAGCCAGAGAACTGAGTTCAGGCTCCAGCTTGGCCCCTTACCATGCACCTGCGTAGACCTTTTACCCTTTTTGCCTTGGCGTGCTATCTGCCATCTCTGGCTTCAATTTCCTTATCTATAAGAGTAGCAGGTACCTCCTAGATGATACCATACATATGAAGTGCTCTGTACTTGCCTCATATATGAACTCAGTTACAAAATAGCAAGTATTATTATTGATGGTCTTGGGGATGGTGCTGTAGTTTACACTTCTACTATAATTTTAAATCTTTCAAATTTTCATTTTTCATTCTGCCTCTTCCCTGCAGTTTTAACGAAAATCCTTCCTTGGCCAGAGCACTGTTGGCTGAGAACTCCATTTGGAATTCATTCAGGAAAATGACCCTGTTGGAACCCGCCCCACTCCCCCGCTCAGGGCTTCTGTTAATTGCAGTCTGGCTATTTTTAGTTTCTTCAAGTGTGTGCTGGATACAAGCAGGGAAAGTCCATCCTGCTGAGGATGTGGGGCTGTGTGAGCGGTAGGTTTTTAATTTGGAAATGTTTTGACACTTCCTTTGTCAGGGCACCCAGTGGCTGGGAACTTGTAAGAGTAATCAGAAGCCTAGAGCTTATTTTTTTTTTATAATCAGTGTTTTCCGGGGAGTAAATCCCCAGTTGGAACATCTGCTTAGTGCATCCAAATGTGGGGTTGGCTTAGACAGAAGGGATTCGAGGGTTTGAAGGTTTCAAAGACAACATAAGTAACAACAACAAACATGCAAAACAACCTGTTCAAATTGTCAGCTCATATTCAGATTTGCAGAAACTCACCTTCAGGCTCTCCTGATCTGAGTTTGCTTTGGTGTGGGCTTAACTGTTTGGTCAGAGGCTCTTGCGTTCATCTCAAATGCTGCTGTGAAATTTTCCTCCCACTTTAAAACACTGCACGTCTTTGGTTAACCTGGTGCACTAATGGGACCTGACCTTAATCATCAGTAGGAATACAGGCGGTAGCACACAGCCTGCCAAATGGTCCTGTCTGCATGTGATGAAAGCGCTTTTGCTTCCTTACATTTTTTAACCTCTTTAATGAAGTATGAATCACATTAAAAAAAGCTGTACCTATTTATTGTATACTTGATGAGTTTGGAGATAGTTATACAGCCATGAAATCATCACCACCATGTATGCCATAAACATATCCATCATTTCAAAAAGGTTCCTTCTGCCTTCATTATTATTATTGTTGTTGTTATTGTTATTGTGATTATTATTATTATGTGATAAGGACACTTAACATAAGATCTAACCTCTTAGGAAATTTTTAAGTATGCAATACAGTTTTACTAACCCTAGGTACTATGCTTTGCAGTAGATCACTAGGAATTAAAAATTGAATTATTCATCTTGCACAAGCAAAATTTTATACCCTTTGACTAATACTTTCTTGTTTTTGCCTCTCCCCAGCCCCTGGCAACCACCATTCTACTCTCTGCCTCTGTGAGTTTGACTGTTTTAAGCACTTCATATAAGTGAATTCATGTAGTAGTTGTCCTTCTGTGTCTGGCTTATTTCACTTAGCATAATGTCCTCCAGGTTCATCCATGTTGTTGCATGTGGCAGGATCTCCTTTTTTAATTCAGGATAACATTTCATTCTGTGTATATACCACATTTTCTTTTTTCATTATTCAAATCCTCCACTTCTCACCCCTAAGCATCATTGTTAACCTGGTGATAGAATTCTGTATTCTGAGTCCTCATTCAGAATCCTTGTTCACAGCTCCCCACCTCCCAGCGGGATGGACTTTCCCTGCTTGTATCCAACTCTACGTGGGAAAGTGGGAAGAAAGAAAATAAATCCGATTCCTGCTAGGTGCTTTGCATTTCCTATCTTATTTAATCCTTGCTTATTAGTCAAGATTCTTAGCTGCTAGCATCAGAAACGAACTCTGCTAATTTTAATTAAAAAAAAACAAACAAACAACATAGAAACATTGGAGAACTAGGTTAAGAGGTTGCCTAAACAGAAATAATGTCTGTAAAACCACACTGCAAAATTAATCTCCGGAAGACAGTAGTGTACCAGACGTGGACATTGCAACAGGCACAGCCTTCACCCAGTGCTGCCCCGAGTGTTGTCCTGAGAGCCTCCTTTGATGTGCTGGAATCTAGAAGTAGTTGTGATCTCACCCCAGTGGATTCTGTGCTGTCCCTGAGTCTTCACACTCTGAGCTTCTCATGAAAAGTGCATGTTATTGGCAGAGCCTCAGTCATGCCTATGCTTCAGCTGTGAGGGTGCTGGGAAAAGAGCATCAGACAGCTCGGCTTCCCTAGTCAGAAGATGATGCTGCCTCACGAGTGGGGCATTCCCCAATCATGGGAAGTGGTCAGATACTAAGAGGTACAAAAAGAAACAAAACAAAAAAAACTGGCAAGTGCCCACTATGCCATGCAACAAACATATAATATATATTATTCGTCCAGCAGTATAGATAAAGGGACCAGAGCTATGTAAATTTAACAAACTTGCTTCAGTGTTCACAGCTACTAAGTGGTAGAGCTATATGCAAACTCAGTTCTGTTTGAATTCAAAGCCCGCACTGCAGGGTGATTTTGGGAGCAACAGAAAGCTGTTCTAATTTATATCAGTAACCAAACTGATACTCTATTTGTGTGATTTTTGGAATACATATGAGGATAGAATGTGATAGTAAAAACCACTATCTCATATATACCAGGTCTGTCTAGAATGTATGCAGCCATGCAATATGAAAAATAGAGGCATTTATTGAAGAAGGTAACAAGATACAAGAAATACTGTACATAGGACACTGATACCTCAGTCACCTTCAGAGCAGGCACCTTGAGACCTCACACACTTCTCCCAGTGTCTCTTCCAGTGTTTAAAACACTCTGTAAAATCTTTGGTTGGAATCACCATCAGGTGCCTTGTCGTATTTTCCTGAATCTCGACCATCTCTGAAGCGTTTGTGCCACACTTGTATTTGCGCAGCATGCACTGCATCATCCCCAAAAGCCTTACGAGTCATCTGAATAGATTCCGCAGAGGGATGTTCAAGCTTAACACAAAATTTAACGCAGATTCGTTGCTCTGCTCACTGAGTCATTTTAAATGTGACGACTGCACAGTGCACATGTTCACTCAATGGCGTCCAGTGCCCCGTCTGACTAGTACAGTGAAGGCGTCATTGTTCATGCACGTGTGTTCCAGTCCACTCGCCCCGACTGCTAGGTGCACAAACTGTTCTCTTATATTGACAATGGTTGATTTTTTCCAGACAGACCTTGTATACAGTTGACTCATTTTTATTTTTTTCAGGTGTATAAAACAACATAATGATTAGCTATTTATACACCTCACAAAGTGATAACCCCACTAAGTTGACTACCCATCTGACACCCTCCATAGCTATTACAGTACCATTAACTATATTCCCTATGCTGTACTCCACATCCTGTGATTGTGTGTGTGTGTGTGTGTGTGTGTGTGTGTGTGTGTATTTTTAATTATAGTTGACATTCAGTATTATTTGATATTACTTTCAGGTGTACATAACAGTAGATAGGCATTTATGTAATTTATGAACTGCTTCCCCCGTAAGTCTAGTGCCCATCTGACACCATACCTTTTACATTATTGACTGTATTCCTCATACTGTATTTCACACCCTTGTGACTATTTTATTTTATTTTTTTTAATTCATTTTTATTGTTAGACTTACTGGGGTGACATCTGTTAGCAAGGATTACATAGGTTTCAGGCATACAATTCTACAGTGCATTGTCAACTTGATGTATAATAAGTTCACCACCTAATGTGACTTCTCTTTCCATCACCTTATATTTA
>PVJL010004826.1:0-15960 GCA_004026885.1 Lyroderma lyra
TACTAAAGAGGCTGTCTTTTCCCCATTGTATGTTTTTTGCTCCTTTATCGAAAATTATTTGTCCATAAATTTGTGGGTTTATTTCTGGGTTTTCAGTTCTATTCCATTGGTCTCTATTTCTGTTCTTCTGCCAGTACCAAGCTGTTTTGACTATTGATGCTTTGTAATATAAATAGAAGTCAGGAAGTGTAATGCCACCGGCCTTATTCTTTTTATGTAGTATTGCTTTGGCAATTCGAGGTGAGTTCTGTGTTTTAGAACTGATACAGTGCTATGAATTAGTTAGAAAGAGCAAATTTAATATTGAGCTGCATGTCATATGTTCTTGACAAAAATCAATGCTACTTGAGTTTAATGTCTAGTGTAAGTACAGCTAAGAGGTACTATGATAAAGTTCACTCTATTAAAATATTGCACATGTTGCAATATGGGTAGTCCCTGATTTGATTTTTTTTTTTTGAGTTAAAGAGTATAATGTGGCACAGTGCACTCTTGCTTTTCATCCTAACAAAGGACAGAACTGGTATGCAGAGGAACTGCATATACTTGCCCACTCTGAATGTCACCCTTGGCCTGCCTCCCAAATGCCCATACCCCACCTGGACAGGGCGCACCAGGACAGCCAGGTCTCACAGGCTCTGACTCTCTGCTCCTTGCCTCCTTAGTCTTACTGCATCCCCAACCCCTATAATCTCCCCATGTCCCAGAATTTTTTGGCTTTGTTCAGCATCTGAAGATTGGATCAAGAACATGAAGTTCCATTCCTACAACTCAATTGCAAAAAAATTAATTACCCATTAGAAATCGGGCAAAGGACCTGAACAGACATTTCTCAAAGGAGACATACAAATATGGCCTACAGGTATATAAAAAGATGCTCAACAATCACTAATCATCAGGAAAGTGCAAATCAAAACTACAGTGAGATTTAACCTCATACCTGTTAGGATGGTTATTATAAAAAAAAAAAAAAAAGACAAAGGACAAGTGTTAGCAAGGCTATGTAGAAAAGAGAACACTTGTAGACTATTGGTGGAAATGTAAGCTGTGGAAACAATGTGGAGTCTCCTCAAATAAATTAAAAATAGAATTACCAATTTGATCCAGTAGTACCAATTCTGAATATAGTTCCAAAGGAATTGAAATCTGGATCTTGAGGAGATATCTGCACTTCCATGTTCATTGCATCATTATTCATAATAGCCAAGACATAGAAACAACCTACATGTCCAGTGATGGACTAATGGATAAAGAAAATGTGGTATATAACTACAATGGAATATTATGTAGCCTTAAAAAGGAAGGAAATTCTGTCATTTGCAACAACATGGATGGCCCTGAAGGATGTTATGCTAAGTGAAATAAGTCAGAACAGAAATATCTGCATTATCTCACTTACATGTGGAATCTAAAAATCATCAAACTTGTAAAAGCAGAGAGTAGAATTTGCTAGAGGAGATGCCAGAGGCTGGGGGTGGGAGAAACCAAGAGGTGTTGGTCAAGGGTATAAAGTTTCAGTGATGTAGGATAAATAAGTTCTGGAGATCTACTATATACCAGAGAACCTATGATTAACCATACCATATTGTATACTTAAAATTCTACTAAGAGGGCAGATCTTACATTAAGTGCTCTTACCACAAAAGAAAACAACAACAAAGAACGTGGAGTTCCATTACTTCACTGTTTGAGGCCAACATAATTTATCACATAAATTATCATAGAACCAAAATAACTTCAGAAAGCTTAACAATAGCCATTTTCCTTAAAAGTGCAATGTATGCAGCCCATAGAAGTAGGGCTTCTCTATCACAGACTCCACTGTGCTTTGTCACTAACTCTTGTTTCCATGACATTAACATGGGAAAGGATGAGGAAAATTCTCAAGACTGGTAAAAATATTAGTAATCCAATGGCGTTTTTTATTCAACTTTGTTATATAAAACTACAGGAGGGGTTCCCTGGTGGTTAGTGGCTAAGGCTTCAGTGTTCTCAACACTGTGGCCTGAGTTCGATTCCCAGCCAGGGAGCTACCCAAAAAAACAAACAAACAAACAAACAAAAAAAACAAAACCCCAAAACTAAAAGAGGAGTAAGAACTGAAATTCCACCAAAGGCTATATGGAAAAGCTTAACCTAACATGTTTTTCTAGATAGAAGCTGAAATGAATCTTGAATATTAAGATTATATTATAATCTTAATTACAGTTATGTAATATGTAATTATATTACATTTAAATGTAATTAAAGATCCTTTTTTTTTTTTTTTTTTTTTTTTAATTTCATGTTGAAACCCAGAATCCTAGGCCTAGAAAGAACTTTGGGAACCAGAAAGACTAACTTCCTTCCAATGCAGGACTCCTTCAGCACTGAAGACAGACACAGTCACGCAGCCCTTGAACAAATTGGCAGTTACAAATTAGTCACGGGGATGTAAATAAAGTACAACACAGGGAACGCAGTCAATAATATTGCAGTAACTATGCAAAGTGTCGGGGGAGCATTTGGTAAGTTATATAAATGTCTAACCACTATACTGTATACCTGAAACTCATATAATACTGAATGTCAACTGTAATTGAAAAATAAAAAAAACATTTAAAGGAAAACAGACTTGTTTAATCCTCAAAAAAATGCTATTAGAGATTTCTCCCTCTCGTGTCAGTGTAAGATTTAGAGATACTGTGCATTAAGTGTCTGCAATCTGGTGGACACTCACCAGACCGTGGCTGGACCTCGGACACAGCTAGCTTGCCCTGGGGACACTTCCCCTTTGCTCAGCTAAAACACACAGTTCTCTCGACGATTCCTTTCCAGACTCCCTTCAGCATCTCGGCAGTTCTCCACTGTTTTTTTAAAGAAAGTATTCCCCCAGCCAGGGAGCTACCCCCCACCCCAAAAAAAAGAAAGAAAGGAGAGGAAGTATTCCTCTACGTGTATCTTGTACACGAGCTCCTTCAGATACGGTCGTTTTTTTATTTTTTTATTTTTTTTTTTTTGCTTTTTGGTATGTGGGTAGCTCCCTGACTGGGAATCGAACCCAGGCTGCAGCACCGCGAAGCCTTAAGCCACTACACCATCAGGGAACTCCCAGATACGGTCATTTAAAAGAAAGCAGATGGCGAACGTTTGTTGCGTGGACCGACTCCGGAGCATCACAGGGGCTCTCCGCCCGCTCTGCTGCCCAGACGCTCTGGCTGGGGAGCACGCTGTACCTGTACATCCTGCTCCAGCTTGATCTTAATCAAGTTGTACTCCTCACAATCCCAAATCCTCTGCTTGTTTAGCTGCTTCTCGTACTCCTCTACCTTCTTGATGCGGTTCATAAGATACTCCAGCTGAAGGCACAGGAAGACAAGGGGGGATATCAAGCCCTGTCCCTGCCCTGGACACAGTCCTCCATGACAAGAGTGACACAGAGGAGGGTCTGAAAGGGTCATGACCTTGAGAGGAGTCTATCGGCTCCAAGAAGCCCCTACGACCCAAGGTTTTGTGTTGCTTACTGGGGCTCACACTCCAGAAGCTCCACTAAGAAACTAAGCAGATGGGGATGTAAAGCACGGCACAGGGAATATAGTCAGTGCTATCGTACTGACTGTGCATGGTGTCAAACGGACACTAGATTTATCCAGGGATCACTTCGTAAGGTGTACAAATGCATAATCACTATGTTGTACACCTGAAAGTAATACTGTATGTCAACAGTAATTTTGAAAGAAATTTAAAAAACAGAAACTTAAGCACAAACTCTTCAGTCAAATGTTTGTTTTTCTCTGAAAAAAAAAATCATTGTATCTTGGTCATGTTATTTGTTCTTTATGTCTCTGAAATAAAGTGATAACCGCCCCACCCTTTAAAATGTGTGTTAAAGCACCTTCTTGGGCCACAAACACCCATGACCAGGGCAGATGCCGAGGAAACAGAAAAAAGTGACAGGACCATGCAAATGACAGCGAGCTGCAAAGGTGGCACTCACCACCACCAGACAACTGCCAATTGCAAGGCCGCACTGATGCGTCATGAAGTTCAGGAACGAATGCCTGCCATGGCAATCCTCCCCAAGTTACAAAAAGGCCAGCCTATTCAGTCACAGGGGCAATCACCCAGACCGCACGCATCACCCGTGACACCTCCCCACCCCTACCTCTTTGGTGTTGTGAGCCTGCAGCGCCCACTCCCATTTCTTCTTATTGCTGGTCAGGAGCTCCTGCCGCTCCACCTCAAATGCTTTCTACAGCCAGGAAGAAAAAGACTTCTTGTGTCTACTTTGATTGGGCGGTTCCCACGGTATCAAAGAACTCCCAGCTAACAGTGCGCGGTCACGTACCAACCACACACAGCCAAATCCAAAGGCAGACTCGCCAAGTTGCATGCAATCAAATGGTTATGCAAGAAGTTGCAGGGAAATCAGTGATGTAAATCTGTACCTCACACAAGTTTAGAGAGAAAACGTGCCAGCCGTGCTGTGGCATAGTCACTGTCGGAGGCAGGGGCCCGGAGGAAGGCCAGTGCCCTTGCGGGTAAGCCCTGGCATGTAATTCAGTCCTGACCAGGGCGGGTGCATTGCTGTAGCTGGGGTTCCCAGGAAGCAAAGGCAGCATGAAGCCCGCCAAGGGTAGGGCCGAGGTGCAGAAAGGAGTCTACAACAATCCAAAGAGAGAGGCCTCCCCGCCCGCTTTGGCTCTCTTCCGTTTTGGAAAGATCTAAGTCTCAATCTCAAATCTGAACATTTCATTCAGATTCAAAGTACTGATTCTCGAAGCCCGTTTGCCACTCTGCTTCCCCATCCCCTCATCCCTGACTGTCGTAAATAAATCAGGGAAATGGCAGTTATGGAAGACCAGTCTCCCTCCTCTACTCTTCCCTCCTCTACTCTTCTTACCATCACCTGGTTTGATTTTCTTTTGAAGCACTCGCCACCACCTGTCACGCTGCATATTTAGTCATCTGTTTATTGTCTATCTGTCTCCTACTAGATTACAGGCTTCACCAAAGATTTTGTTTTGTTCATGGCTGTATTCCCAGCCCTTAATCCAGTGCCTGGCATACAGCAGACACTGATGAATATTGGTTAAATGAGTAAATAAGTTCATGGGACCCCAGAGCAGAGATAGAAAGCAGAGAACTCTCCTTAGATGGTTGGGACAGACGCAGCTCTCCCCCCAGGGGTCTCCCAGGGCAGGAAGCAGGTCTTTCCCACCCTGTTACCTCAATGTGGTGGAGCTCCTGACCAAAGGTTTTCATTAAATTCTTCACTTGTTCTTCCATCCTGTCCAGAAGCAGACAGATGTCATCTGACTGTTTCTTCAAATCCTTCACATACTGGTCATCCTTAGTTTTCAACTCCTAGAAAAGAGCATGTCAAAGATTGGTCTTAAACTGAAGGGTGCTATGCACACCCCACCTGAACCCCTCCCATCAGCATCTGTGACCACTAGGAATGACAGCTACAGCAGGAGGAAGCGGTCTCAAAAGAGTTTGAGGCCCGGGAGAAAGCACAGGCAGAGGGTGCGGCGTGGGCTCAGGCCTGGGCTAAGCTCTGAAGGAAAAGCACAGGCTCAAACCCTCAAGGCCTACTTCCTGCAAAGCTCCCTGCAAAACTCCCTGCAAAGCTCCCAGAAAGCCCAGGGTGTGCCTGCTGAGCAAGTAATATCTGGGTTCCAACACAGGAACATACCTACCACAGACTAAGTTCCATTCCTTGACTAAACACACAAAATCTGAAACAGCGTTTGCTGCAAACGTCCATCTTTCTATTAGGAAGTCAATCATCCTAAAATTACTACACAAAGCCTTTGCTTCTGGTTAAAAGTTGATGCAGCATTCTGAGTGCTGAAGTAAGGCCTCCACACTTGCCCACTCAGGAAGAGCAAACATTACCCCAGTTAAACCCCCGCAGCCAGGTCCCCCAGCGCTGGCACTGAGTGACCCGGGCCCTTGCCTGCTGTAAGTCGTTGATAAGCTTGTTCTTATCTTCTATCAGTCCCGCACAGTGCACCTGCTGGATGTTGAGCATTTCCCACAGGTCCTGGGGAATTTTCTTTTGTTTGCCCTCTTCCCATTTGGCGGTGATTTCATCAAACTTGTCCTGGCTGGTCTTGACTTCGTTCTCCAGCTTTTCAAGCCTGCAAATACAAATGTGCCAGCCCTGCCAGCCTGGCTTTGGATGCTGCCTTCCCACAGAGCAGGCATGTCCCCTGGAGTCCATAATACAGGGCCTGGGCACCAAGCCCTGCCTCCTGGTACACCCAGCCCAAACCAAACCAGGCTCTGAGAAACCTTCTTTTAGTTTAATGGTTGACTATAAGCAACCGAGACTAGAAAAGTGACACATAACAAAACAGATCAACTGTAAAGCTGTACATACATACATACATACATATATACATCTATATACAGTACACACACACACATACACAAGGATCAAGAGTCAATTTGTCCATGCTTCTGAGTATGGTGACCCACAGTAGTCAAATACTTGGTCACTGGCATCACATAGCTTGTGTTCAAGTCCTGACTTTGCTACTAATTCTCAACTTTAGGCAGTTGTTTAACCTCAGTAAGCCTCATTTCTCTCATCCGTAAAACGCAGAGAGTGAGACCATCTACCTTCACGTGGCCATCTTCGGGATCAAAAAGATGATGCTCACTCAGCACGGCAGCCTCCTAACGAACGGTACTCACATGGTTAACTGCCATTATCAACATGACCTCAAATGTCTGGCCATTCCTCTCCCAAATGATCAATAAACGACCAGTGGAATGTATAAATAGGGAAACTCCACCTTGGGAAATACGGGTGGTCTTTCCAGAAATTCCAAAGAAACCGTGTGACGGAGTATATTGAGGATGGGCCTGGATTGAAGGGAGGCCTTAGGGCTGAGGGTACGGCCCCTCTGAGGACAGGGGCTAGGGCACATGCCAGAGACTCTGTCCCTACTCTATCAGATGCACTTCTAGGAGAATTTTCTCCAAACAAGAGTGCAAGCCCCCTAAAGCCAGGAATCACAACTTACCATCCTGTGATCCCCTCTCCCCTTCCCACTTTCCAAGCGAGAACATGTAGTACATACCAGAATTTGTTGACTTTTTTTTCTTCAAAAAAATGAGAAACAGCCTTCAGGCCATCTTTCCAAAACCCACTTCAGCTTGGTACCCTGCCACTTCAGCCCTGCAATTTTCCTCACCGGACGAAGCCTAACTCCTCGGCCCGGCACTCGGGGCCTTCCAGGAGCTGACCTTGTCAGGGGTCAGCCAGCTCAGTTTGATACAGCCCGTGACAGTCAGTGGGCCGTTTCGAGAGTAAAGTCACAGTTACACACCGGTAAAGGCGGTGGAGTTGCCAGTGGGGGAATTACCATCCTGACCAACACCGGATATTGTTGCTAAAATCGTAAAAACGGTCAAGTGCGTTTCTCTTCTAATTGAATCATATATTGTTGGGCAGCCTGAGACCTGGGGATACGAGTGCGCGTGGCAGCCTGCCTGCTCAGGACAGGAGCTAAAGGCCTGCCGTGGGGTCCTGCTACCCCTCTGATCCTCTGTGTTCCAAGCATGGAGGCTTGACTCTTCTTTAAACGCTGCTACATTGTGTATAACACTGAAGTGTTTATGGGGCTGGTCATTCCCATTAATTTAAACCCGAGACAGCCCCAATCTACCTTCTTAGCCTCATCTCTTTTATCCCCCTACACCCTGCCCATATATCCTTTACCTTCGGGCCATTCCCAAGCATTTCACGTGATTTACGCCTCTGCACAACCTGCTCCCTCTGCCTAAAATGCCCACTTTTCAAGTCCTCAAATTCCTATTCATCCTTTACCGCCCAACTCAAATGTCACTTTGCCTGGAGAGTTTCCTCTAACCTCTTCAGAGACGATTAGAAGCCTCCTCGTGTGTTTCCACGGTGCTTTACGCATACCATCATTTTAAGTAAGTCATGGTTAGGTGTCTCCCTGTCTATCTTGACCAGACTATGAATGTCAAGACCAGAGGCTGTGTCCCTTTTGTATCCACATCACCTGGCATATATCAGGAATGTAATATGAGGAAGAGAGGAAGAAGGGAGAGAAGCCAGAAGGAAGGGAAGGAAAGGAGGAGGGAGGGAGGATTCGTAAGGGACACAAAGAGGGTCCTACTAGACTGAGTTTGACAAAGCCACTTTTCAATGACTGGGGAGAACTTAGGGATGGATCCACAGAGGAGGTATCAGCATATCCACCAGGCTCCAGAGCAGGGGACTCTCACCGCTGACGCTTTAGCTCCTCTTCTTCAACTCTCCTGTGGATCTCTCTGATATCTGTAGCCACCTGAATATTTGTCACAAACTCAGTGCCACAGAGAAGCAGTTTAGCCAATTTCTGAAAAAAGAAGAAGAATTTATCAAGTTAGAACACTTTACAAAGAATGCATACATGTATGAAATTCATCAAGTCGTTTATAAATGTATGACTTTATAAAGACTATATCAAGTTGGAAACACTCTGCACAACTGTTGGTAGCTATTCTATCCAGCCAAACAGGAATCAAAAGCTACCTTAGGGAGTTCCCTGGTGGCGTAGTGGCTAAGGCTTCAGCACTGTCGGCGCTGCGGCCTGGGTTCAATTCCCAGCCAGGGAACTACCCACATGAATTTTTTTAAAAAAAGCTACCTTAAGACTTTTAAGAGAAGCATCTATTTAGCAACCCATTTTCCATCAGGGCATTGGTGATGTGATGTTACAGCTTGCAATTTAATAGCACCCTGAGATGCTGGAGGTACTTTAGCTTACTGTCAGTTATGCTGGTGTGTGTTCTAGGCACATGAACCCTCCCCAGTAGACCTCCAAGTGATTGACACTGCCAGGTTCCCTTCAACGAATCTCAGTTGGGAAAGTGAGGCAGACAATCATAGCTGGGCTCCCATGTCCATTTCCTCTTCTTCTTTCAGTAACAGAATACCCAAATCTGAGCTGGGTATTTGATCTCTCAAAATAGATACCTCTTCCAAACCCCCTTGCAGCTAGAATACGGTCTGATCCATAGCACATGAGCAGAACTGGGTGCCACTTCTGAATTGCACCTTGATGGGAAAAGGCATCCCTCTGCTGCCCCAATTTCCACTTTCTCCCAGGCTAGAATGTGGTACTAAAGTACGATGTGGGGAGCGGATGAAGGCAATGTAAGAAAGGGCAGAAGGAAAGAAGGGCCCGACATGGAGGAGCCCCCATATCAGCCCTGTACTACTAATGCTCTGAACTATTAAGTGGGGCAGAAAAACAAGCTTGTCTTATTTAAGCTAGTGTCACGTGGGATCTTTTGCTGCAGGGTTCTACTGCAAGAGGGAGCTGGGCTGGCTCCTGAGTTTGCTATTGACGCCCTCCTCCTAATCAATCCCTCTCTGTAAATTCCATGCTCAGTACCTTCATGCCTGATCTTTTGGTGATGTTACAGTTTCATCCAAAAGTTCAGATATCCTGAAGTTCTGCCTAAGTTTTTCCAAGTCTGTTTTGAAGCTTACAGATTCTCCAACTCTCAAATCATTTCTCAATGAAGAACCTATAAACATCTCTAGTCCAAGGAGTCATTGAAAGATCAGAGACTATTTCAACTCACTAATCTGTGGCAATGTTGAAATGCAGTTTTAATGACTACTGAACAGAACCTAAGCTCAGATATCTTGGGGACTGCAGACTTTGAAATACCTGCTGCTGTATCACTTGTACCAAATGGTTTTACACATAAGGAAATAATGGCTTTCCTGTAGTTTTGAGCAATTTCCTATTTTCTACTCAAACAATGCGAACATCAGAAATTTTTGAATCAAGTATTTAAGACTCAAAGTAGAACTAAAAATGTTACAATTACCAATAGACCAAAAAACACACCCCTAACATTTTTGAGTCCCAGGGGAAGAGTTTAAACAGATGTCCACATACCATATTATCTGAATGTTTACAAATTATAATTCAATGTTATAAACTGTTAAATAAAATGTGTTCTGTCCTCCTACCCTGACACCTTCATAACAATTTAGAAGTCCTAGTTTGAATTCAGACTACATCTCAGAGTTCCACTCAAAACGTGGTGGCTAAGGGAGAGCCAGTCTCTGGCCTCCAGCCCACAACCCACGCTGTTCCCTTCCCAGCCCCACCTGTGTCCTACGCCATGAAGGGCTTCACATGCAGGTGTGTGGATTCCCGGACTGCACATCCAAGCTCCAGATACACCTGCTGGCCATCCATCAGGCTTAGAGGTTGCTCAACAGTGGCCTCATCTGCTCTGAGCAGGACAGACCCTAGGAAGAGGCCCATGCAGGCCTTGAAAGTGTGCTCAGAACCCTTGGGGCAGGGAATTTGGGGTTCTGAGAGAGTGACCTAAAGGGGAAACTTGGGCTCAGGGTGAACTTGAGGCAAGTCCACTTAAGGAGTGCCTCCAAAGGAA
Organism: Lyroderma lyra; assembly: GCA_004026885.1. Classification (NCBI taxonomy): domain Eukaryota; kingdom Metazoa; phylum Chordata; class Mammalia; order Chiroptera; family Megadermatidae; genus Lyroderma; species Lyroderma lyra. The sequence continues at coordinate 10,423 of PVJL010004826.1, forward strand.
AGCCAGAGCAAGATACAGGATCCTCATCATCACCACGTCTACTGGGTGGCTGGCGGGGCCTGTTTAGTGCAATAGGGCAAGCAAAGAAATAAAAGGTATAAAGACTGAATAGGCAGAGATAAAACTGTCATTTTTAGATGTCATGATTACTTGACAAAGTTGTTAAATATCAAGTCAATATATGGAAATAATTGTATTTTTATATATCAACAATGAACAATTATAACTTTAATAAAAATTATAAAATATTGTTGAGCAAAATTAAAGAATACCCAAACAAATGTAGGGATATTTTATACTCACAGGTTGTAAACCTCTATATTGGTAAGATATTAGTGTTTTCCCAAATTGATCTACAGATTCAATCCAATTTCAATCAAAATCCCAGCAGGTTTTTTTGGTGGAAATTGATAAGCTGATTCTAAAATTTATATGGAAATGCAAAGGGTCAAAAATAGCCAACACAATCTTAAAGAACCACAAAGTTGGAGGACTTACCCTACAGATAGCAAGCCCTGTCATCAAGCTACAGCAATTGAAATAGTGAGGAACTGTCATAAAGACAGACAAATAGACCAATGGGACGAATAGAGAATCTAGAAACACACACGCGTATGAATGTGATCAGATGATTCACAAAAGGTGAACTGCAATACTACGGAGAAAGGATGACCTTACCAATAAATGGTGTTGGGTCAATTAAAAAGTCATATGGATCTTAATTTTTTTTCATTGCAAGTTTTTCATTTAACAAATGTTACATGCCTAGACACTACCGTAAATGCCATCTGAAGTATAAAATACTACAAAGTCCTGGCTGACTTTTTTCTCCTCAGTACTTACTATTGTCTAACATACTGTTAGGCAAACATATTGTTTTGTTTTGTTTTTTAAGTTTCTGTTTCCCTTCTATGTCCCTTCTTTTCTATAAGCCTGTTTTGTTAACTGCTCTATCCCTGCAACCTAGAACAGTGCAAGATACTCAACAATATTTGCTGAAGAGTTGAATACACGATCTTTCAATCCTGGCACCTTGGACTCTGGCTTTCCTGGTCATGGGAATTGGGCTGAAATTGCCTGATACAATCAGCTCAGGTTGGTCAGAAACATTCTGTTTCTGTTAAGCCCTGCCATTTCATCTGCATGGTTTGGGAGTAGGTAAAACCAGGGCCACCTTGTCTGTGTAAAGGTATGTGTGCAGATGCTGTTTCTCTCCAGAGACAGTCACACTGTTTATGTAGGTGTGATGTCAACAGCCCTTGCAGTTGCCAGGTGTGAACCAAATTGCTTTTTTTTGTTTGTTTGTTTGTTTTTAATGTGGTTAGTTCCCTGGCTGGGAACCAAACCCAGAGTTGACAGCGCCGAAGCCTTAGCCACTACACCACCAGGGAACCCCCAAATTGTTTTTCTGTGGATGTAGCTGTCACTCTAGGGTGTGGGTAGTAACTGTCAAGAGGCTGAGGTGGGAGCCAGAGCTGACAATGAAGACTGAAAGTTGGAGGAGTGGAGGTTCGGAAGCCAGGAAGATGGCCAAGAGGCTATAGACAGTTCCAGAACGGGGAATTTCACACTTCGGGCAGGCTGATGGGAAAGGAACTGGAGCAGCTCTAAGAGCTCAGAGATATCGCGGGGCCACTTCCCACCATCACGATGAAGTATGTCAGGCTCTTTTTGGTGGTGGAGGGTCTTGCCTTCAGTATGTAAAACATGCAGCATCTTTTCTACCTTCATAAAGCTGATTTTGCAACTTGTATTTTCCTTAGAGGCTGCCTCAGTTTCCATTTCCATGTTATTTTCCCGGGATGGGCATACTGGAAGCAGGGCGTAGGGCGAAGGCTGCTGAGAGAGACCTGAAGGACCTTGATGGCTGAAAAACTGGAAACCAACCACTATGGTGCCACCAGCCCAATCCACAGAGCGTTTTGGGGAAACTGGAAGGCCGAATTCCAGCACACTGTGGTGTTTGGGGGCACCTCTCACACCAGTTTTTAAAAGCCTTGAGTCCTACCTTTATGCCACATACACATATCCATTCCAGATACATTACAGACCAAAATGTAAATGGTAGAACAGTTTTTTCTTCCAGTAAAGAACACATGGAAGAATATCTTCATAAACTTGGAATAGATAAAGATTAGGGGGTTCCCTGATGGTGTAGTAGCTAAGGCTTCGGCGCTCTCAACACTGCGGCCTGGGTTTGATTCCCAGCCAGGGAACTACCCACATTAAAAAAAAAAAAAAAAAGATTAAACAAGAAACAAAAGAATTCCCCTTATAAAATGATTGATAAGGTGCAAGGCCAAGGGCAGGGGCGTCTCCTGCCCAGGTCTTAGGGCAGAACTGGTTATTAATGCCTTGATATTGAGCAAAGTAACATTTTTTGTATACATTTCTCTTTGATGCCAATGCGTTCCATGACTTAAGTCCTAAGTGAAGAAACCTTGAAAAGTTGCTAATGACAGCAATACCATCATTGTGGTTTTATACTCAATTAAAGAGTGCTCAGGATGAACTGTATACCAGTATTTTCAAGATTATATCAATATAAACCATAACATATAAAAATTACGTATAATATTCTTTTTATCCTACACAGTAATGTCCAGAGATCACTGATGAGATGAATAAACCCAGGTATAAAGCGGTGACATGATTCATGTACTTCACAGTAAGCAACAGATCTGGACTGAGAACTCACAGCAGCTCACCACTCTATCCACTACAGCAAAATATTTTATCCCTGACACAGTACAGTATAGGTTATTCAAGTATCTTTATGTATCTCTATACTGTATAATATTTCAGTAGCTTAAATATTTTTTCTCCCAGAAAGTACACTTCAATTTCTGCCAGAAATGATTACCTCCTCCACTTTTATAAATCTCACCTATTTTTCTACAACCTAGCCCAAATCCTGCTTTCTCCATATAAACTTCCCTACCCAAACCAGCTTAGTGATCAATTTTCCATGTCTCAGTCGCTACAGTACCACTGTCTAGGCAGTTCATTTCACGATTAATTAATGCAGCACTCTGCCAGGTCTGGCTTGCTGTTTTGAACTGATGTTTTTAGCCCTCCAGCACCTCTTGTTCCCAGCCCTTTATTAAATATCCCAGGAGCCCTGTCATTGCCACGGGAGAGAAATCGATTTTCTTTTGGGTGTGGATTGAGTACAAGTTATGCTCTACTCCACAGGCACACAAAGAGGCTCTCGCTCTTGTAGAGCTTCCAATTTCTTTGGGGACATTGTATGCACACACATTTGAAAAGTCATGCAAGGCAGAAAACAATCCAAAATGAAATGAATTCTACAGACAAAAAGTGGTCAGTATGTGAATTAAAGTTCAGCCTGGGCTGCAGAGGAATTCAAGGAATGGTGGGACTCAGACGGTCTGAAACTGTGGGCAGGTAGTCTGGTGACAGGTGAGGAGAAAAAGGAGAGGAGAGGAAGGAGGAACACGGGAGGGGAGGAGCTTGGCATTCCAGATAGTCAAAGCCCCACTGCGTGTGAGTAACTGGATCAGCCTGGCCAGAGTGGAAGGCCCAAATTAGGTGACAACGGGAGAGCAGATTGGAGAGTTAAGATGGGAACAGACTACAGGGGCCTTGCATGTCAGGCTAAACCATCTGGACTTTACCCTACGAATAGTGAACAGTGTTTGAGCAAAGAAGAAAGAAGCAGCTTCAATATAAGCAACTGCAATAAGAAAGCTCCCCAAATGGGAGATTCCATTTCAGTTCTGCCCAGAGACAGAAATAGAACCTCTACTGAGATTTCATCTCTCCTGAGTTTATTCCAATCTGACTACCAAAACCATGACGTCACGCCCAGCTCCCTGGTCTCAGGGTGGGGGTTGGGGGGTGGGGGTTGGGAGGGGGGGGACTGACAGGACTCACTCACTCCCTACCCGGTTCATACCAGTCTGCTCTCTTCTTTCTGTTTATAGCTCTTGCTTTGATCTTCCTCACTCTCTTTCTTTCCATCTAAATGTTCTCCAAGTGCTTCCCTGTGATGGAAAAGGGTAGAGAAACTGAAGTTATTTCCAGTACTTAAAATTCACATTTAAAGATCCCACAGTACTTCATACCACATACAAAAATACACTCCATATGGTAAAAAAAATTCCATATATAAAAAAAAAAATACAATCATAAAACACTAGAAACAAATATAGGAGAGAGCTCATCTCAGAAAAGACCAAAGTTAGAAAAATAGAAAGATTGAAAGATTTTACTTCCTAAAATTTTTAAATTACATCCTTCAAAGTCAAGGAATAAACTGGTCAAAGTTGCCAAAATTTTGTTCTCTGTAAAATAAAAAGGGCTCCTTAAAATCAATACAAAAAAACAAATAGAAAAACTGACAAAGAATGTAAATAGGCGATTTACAGAACAAATACAAATGGCAAATATACATTTGAAAATGTTTGACTTCACCTATAAACCGGAAAAATAAAATTGAAAACCCTGTGAGGTATCATTACTCTCCTATCAGACTAGAAAAGATTTAACAGGTTGATAGTATTTACTCACACTCACAGGGCCACGTTAATTCTGATCTCTGACAAAACACAGTTGGAATCGATCAGGACCCTCTGGCCATCCCACAGAACATCACACTACTCCACTACATCAGGGTCCACAAATTATGGCCCGTCGGACAAATCTGACCTACCTGCTTTTGTATGGCTTACCTGCAAAGAATGATTTTTACATTTTTATGGGGTTTTTTTGTTTGTTTGTTTTGTTGTTTTTTTTTTGTTGTTGTTTTGTTTTTTTTTGGTATGTGGGTAGCTCCCTGGCTGGGAATCGAACCCAGGCGGCAGCGCTGACAGTGCCAGCACCGAAGCCTTAAGCCACTACACCACCAGGGAACTCTGATTTTTACATTTTTAAATGGTTTAAAAAAAAAAGATCAGGATGAAGAGGCAGAGCACAGAGGATTTTTAGGCACCAAAACCACGCTGTGTGATACTGTAATGGGGGATACCTGTCATAACAGAGTTGTCAAAATCCAACGAACACCAAGAGCGAAGCCTAATATAAACTGTGGACTCTGGCTAACAATGATGTGTGGATGACATGCATCAGTTGTGACACATGTACCACTCTGGCGGGAGATGCTGGTCGTGGGGGAGGTTCTGCATGTGTGGGGCTGGGAGGTATATGGGAAATCTCTCTACTTGCCACTCAATTTTGCTGTAAACCTGAAATGGCTCTTAAAAATGAAGTTCATTGATTTAGGGGGGGAAAAAGATCAAAATAAGAAGAATATTTTGTGACACATAAACATTATATGAAATTCACATTTCCGTGTTCATAAGTCAACTTTGGTTGGACTACAGCCATGCGACTTTGGGGCCCCTGTTCTGATGGCCAGCAGACAAGAAGAGAAGCCATGGTCTCGTAGGGCAGCTGACCAGGAGCAGCAGCACAAGGAATAAGTGCTGTTGCACTGCGAAGGAGTTCAGGAATTCAGGGGATCACACACGGGTGTCTTGGTACCCCCTTATGACAGTCCACTGTCCACTGTGTCTG
>PVJL010004826.1:16060-121049 GCA_004026885.1 Lyroderma lyra
GGAGGGAGGAAGGAAGGGAGGGATGGAAGGGAGGGAGGGAGGAAGGGAGGGAGGGAGGGAGGAAGGAAGGAAGGGAGGGACAGACCTCTGAGGGCAGGCCAAGAAGGGCCTGCATTTCGGTGTATTGCCCAGGGTGCCTGGCGCAGCGGGCTGTCAAGAAAAGAGCTGAAGGGATTGTTATTCCCATCTTTGACTTAACTAGTTACTGTGTTAAGTGTTTTAATATCTCATACTTCGCTTGCACCTTCTGGAAGAAACGTTTTCCATCTCATCAGGAAACAACGCCCGCTGTCACTTGGGACACTGCGGCCCCTCTCCTGAGAAGCTCCGGCCCCGGACCACCGCTCCCCTCGGCCCCGCCCTGCCTCCCCGGCACCCCGGCGGCTCCGCGGCGGGCCCGCCCAGACCCCGCTCACCGCCTCCGGGCTTCCAGGCGCGCCGCGATGCGGAGGCGCCGGGCCTGGATCCGCTCCTGAGGGTTATCAGAATGGACCGAAGGCCCGAGAATCGAACTGGATAAGTGTTCCTCCCCTTTGTCCCCCAGGACCCCCAGGGGTCCCGGCGGATTCATGGCGGTGCCCCGCCGAGGGGTCTCCGGCCGGACCACCGCCAGAGCGCCGCCGGGTTGCCAGCAACAAGCGGTTGCCAGGCGGGCAGCGGGCGTGACTGCACGCGCGACTCCTCAAGCCCCGCCCCCCGGCACGCGCGGCTCCTCAAGCCCCGCCCCCGGCCTGCAGAACCCGGCAACCCCCGTGGGCTTGGTTGCTCTTTCCTGCAGGTCGGCTGCACTGTCTTGAGCCCCAACGAAGGCCCGGGCATATTAGCGGAGACTGGAAGACTAAAGAGCTGGACCAAGTTGGGGGTCCACCGCTTACTGATGATTAATTCATCAAATGAACGTTCCTCAAAATCCTATCCATCAAATATTACTGAGCGCCCCGATGCCAAGCGCTGTCCTAGGGGCATGCGTGTCGTCCTTTCCTCACGGAGGGTACAGAATAGTAGGTCCGTGTGAGCCTGCTGCCTCTTTGGAAATTTTGAACTAAAGTTACTACATTCATCTACTCATCACCCATCCATTTCTGAGCTCCAGCAGGGATTGTTGTCTTCCGTGGCCATTCCCAGTAGGGCTAAAACCTAGGACAATCCCACCGTCCCCACCAGCAATCCCACAACTGAAGAAAGAAGGCAGGGAAACCATATCCAGGGGAGTTGGGGGAGCAGAGTAAAAGGGCACAGAAGCACAATTAAACTCTCAAGAAAGCACTGTCCCTTGAAAAAGCAGTTTCCTGGGTGGTTTGTGTGTGTGTGTGTGTGTGTGTGTGTGTGATTTTCAACAAAACTAGTGTTCGTATTGAGAATTACAACCCTTTGAAAAAACAAACTGGATAATACTTGACAGGGTCATGCTTTTCTTCCCCTCTGCTCCCCATCTGGGCAGGTGAGTAAAGAAAAAAAGAAGGAAGGAAGGGAGGGAAAGAAAAAGCCGAGGTGCCTCCCTTTGGCTCTGGCAGGAGGCCCTAGCAATGTGCATTGGGTACCCCCATCTCAGTCCCACCCCTAACCACAATAAAAGCCCCAATCCAGTCTCCTTTCTGGCTCTCTGCAGCTATCTTCCAACCAGCTGCGAGGTCTTCCTTGCAGTCACAGCCAGCCACAATTCTGTAAGTAATAAACCTTTCCCATAGGTGTGCAAAAAACACTCACCCACTGTTGGAAAGTCACCTTTTAGAAGGACAGTTTGCCAATATCTAGCCATAGTTTAAATAAGTATATGCACTGACTAAGCAATTCTACTTTAAAGAATTATCTTAGAAAAATAACGGGTCTAGGCAATAGCTCCACTGGATTAAAATTATGTCCATGTTATTCAGCACTGTACATACAGCACCTAGCACAAGACCTGACATGTATGTAACTCAACAAATATTTTTCGAATGAAATGAACACTGATGTATTGTATGCTCACTGCAGGTATTTGTAATATTAAAAAGACTGGATATGACCCAAAGTCCATCAATAGGGGACCTGATTAAACATTCATGGGATGAAAAACAATGCAGCCACTAATGAATCTAACCTAGAAAGACATACGGGATATATTAATAAGGAAGGGAATATGCAGCACCCTACGTTGAGGATAATCCCAGTTTTATTTAAAATATCTGTACTATGTATGCAAGAAAAATGAGGAAAGAACAAAAGTAATTTATCTCTGGGAGCTGGGTCTATGGGTGATTTTCACTCTCTAAAATAAATTTACTAGGAACACAAATCACTTTCAAAGTAATCAAAAAGTTTATTTATTCATTTATTATTATTTTTAAGAGTGGTAACAGGAGATCCTGAAGACTGTAGCAGGCAAAAAAGGGCTGTCACGGATGAGGGGCTTTGCGGGGATGCAGGTGACGTCCACCTTGAGTACAGTCCTCAACTGGTAGCCAGTACTCCAAAAGCAGACTTGCTTTTGAGAAGTGACTTTCACTAATAAGCTCAAAAAAGAAATTAGTGTAGAGAATACACTAATTTGAGCAAGAAACTACCACTGACACACAGGGCATGAGTGTGTTTGACTTGTGACCAGCACATTTCTCTGACTGAAGTACAGGGAGTGAAACTATAATTGGGAAATTTCTGGATGATGTACAATGGATTATAATGAACTCAGAGGTCCACAACAGGTATGGCTTGTCACAAAGACTGAATAGGTCAAGTCCTTGCGGTTTGGCATCCCCAACCCTTAGCAAGTTGTGACAAAGGCAAAATCTTCTGGATATGCAGGATTCCTTTGCTATGCTACGGACTGGTCATTCACCTTCAGCCTAGTCCTTTTCCCCAAAAAAGAATATGTTGGTTATATTTTAGCATACTAAGTCACACACTAAGTATACTACATCCATAAGATGACACCAAATCACCTTAATTGGGACTTGGGGATTCGTCAAACATTTATGTAATTTCTTGGTTTATTAAGAGCTTCTCAGAAAGCAACCTTGTTTTATACATTTCTAGTAATTTTCAGAACTGCTTCACCATCACCTTTATGCATCGCCTACAAAAGGTGTGAAGGGAGGAAGGGAAGTCATGAGTAGCTCATAGGCTTAGGGAAAAGTTCAAAGGTAAAAAATTGAGAACTAGGTATTAAGAGAAACCAAGCACCTACCTCAGACTACTCACTGTGCTAAACACTATACATGCATTGTTCGTAACACAGAACCATGCCAACCCTACTAATCCCATTTCAGAGATGAGGAAACTGAGGCTTAAAAAAAATAAGTAACTTGCGCCAAGTCAAAGATTGCAAAGTTAACTTGCGTAAAAACAGTCGTCATATCAAATGTTTGGGAGATCCTGAGAAAACTTCCAGAATGGAAGCAAGAAGCAAAACAGAAGCAGTTAAGAAGTTTCCTTTTAGGAAGTTTGTGATCAGAGGGGAAAAGGTAAGAGCAGGAAGAAGAGCAAGACACTCTGGGGACTTTTTAAATGTAGATTTAACCCCAGTGTAGTTACCCAGTACACATGAGGGCTGTCCAGAAAGTATCCAGCTATGTAATATGCAAAAGAGGCATTTATGGCTGGCTTTTTTCTGGACAGCCCTCATATACTAGTTTTGGGGTACTAAGTGTGTTTAGGTTCTTGTGGAATTCGCCTAGAAAATTAACACTGTACATAAACACTCTGTGGGAAAATGTTTTCGTGTACGTAAGAATCACCTTACAAACGAATTTTAGTGTGACCCAGTTATTATTATATATTGCCTAGTACCCAGTACTGGGTGAGTGAGGAACAGTACATTGTGAACAGTTGCTACTGCCTGCAGCTGAGTACTGTGCTTTCTGAAACTAGTCACAGGATTACAGAACGCTCAGGAGCAACAAGCCTGATTGATCTTTCAGGAAAAAAAAAAAAATCCTTTCAATGTTTCGCTCTAAAACAATCAATGATTCTTTGAAGGCAAGCGGCTGGACATTAATTTTCTCCCCATAGCTCCCTCCCCTTTTGTACCTACCAAGAAAAAACAAAGAAGACAATCTGAAAACAACTGAAAGGATTTAAAAATTATTTACTCTTTACTTTAATTACAATAAATATTTATCAATAATAGAATTAAACAATTTTAAATTATAACCTACTGCATTATTTTTGGGTTTCACAGCAGCAAAAATAAACATAAATACAGTTGAAAGGGCAAGGCTTCCAGACTGCAGTGGCAAGAAACAGTCAGGTCTTTCTTTGGGGGGGGGGGGGGTGCGGCGGGGTAGTTCCCAGCCCGCACCATTGAGAGCGCTGAAGCCGAGCCCCTACACCACCTGGGAACCCCCTAAGAAACAGTCAGGTCTTGATTATCTGGGTTACCAACAGGGAACAGTGATGCAGAGGATGCCTCCCCCCGCCCCCCCCCCCAAAAAAAAGGCTGTCCTCTATTTGTACATCAAAGACTCATCTAAGATCTCACAACATTCCAGTTAAGTAAGGGATTTAAGCACATTGTGAAACCCCATTTCTGCAAGAGCTACACTTCCCCATCAAGCCCAGGAGCACAGTGTGTCCAGAGCTGCATTCTGGCCAAGAATGGGCCCCACCACCATGCAGACCCAGGAGCCTCAACCCTGGTGGAAGCAGCCATCTTTCTCAAAAGTGGTCTTTCTGGCTCCAGTAATCCCTGGTGAAAGGGAAACAGAAAGTGACATATTTCAAGGGTCTTTCTTTAGGGCTGAGATGAACTGAAGTAGGAAAGACTATGGCTCCAGATAAGGAAAAAGCTTCACAGTTAAGGGCTATGTGCATATGAAGTCAACATGAATATGTAATGAGGGCTTACCACTTTGTTGATAATCAAGAGCAGACTGCACGTACAGATGAATATATCATACATACATGTGCATAGAGAATACATGTGTACATATTAAATATGTATATACACACACCACACATAACCAGATAAAATAACGGCTACATTATTTACTGTGAACACAGCAAGTCCTAGACAGACTGATTACTAACATGTTCAGTTAAACTGCTTGAAAGGGAAAACACGATTCTGTGCTCCTCTGCATCTTCTCCCCTAATATAGTCTACTTACAGCAAACACATCCAGTAGCTTAAGTTGTACTGCTTCTAGGTACCTGAGAAGGGATGGGATCGTCCTTTGTTTCAGAATACTACGGAAAGCAAACTGCAACAGGACCAAGCTAAACAACTCAATAATTGATTCGGCCATGATTCCTGCCATCTATTCTTAGTTACAGGGCATGAAACCTTACTCAGAAGAGTATCCAGTTCTTCTTCTACAGTGGGGTACAAATTTAATCTATTGTATTAGATGGGAGGGGAAGGGAGGAGGGCATGACAGGGAGTTCATACCGTGGTAAATATGTTCTGCTTTCCCCTTTACCCACAGGAAATGCTACTTTAAAAAAGAATTAAATTTGGAGTTTAATACTAAATTCTGCTTTCTTGGCACATTTCAGAATGAGTAAATCAATATACCTAGCTGGTTCTTTTTAGTCTCCTGAATCGCTGCCCTAATGGGTTAAGTTATCTAAACAAAATAACCTACAAAAAAATGTTAACGTTGTGTGCGGGCTTCATCAGCAGTTACTAAACTCAAAATTCGATACCGAATAATACCAGTTACTCCAACAGATATATAATGTAGCATTCATAGAGCTTGTAAAATTAAAACAGTTTCCTCCTGGTTAGTCACATCAAGTACTAACTAAATGTGTTCCTGGGCAAGAACTTGTTTTTAGATTTTAAAAAGTGCTTGTCAAGAATATCAGAACCTAGATTTCATAGTTAATTGTATATATTTTAATAAAAATGAAAATCATTTCTAATTTTGTTACCCATAGAAATTGCTCAAGAGAAGAGTTTAGTCAAAGAGCCATAAGGCACTCATAGCAGTTAGCTACTCCTTATGTCTTCCATCCTGTCTCTAATTTCCATGTAGCATTAGGTACTATGTGACCATGATCCAATTCAAATGCATTAAAAACAACACCACTCTGATTCAACCTGGCTTTCTAAGAATGATTCTGTGGTGAATAAGACGATGTGAATGGTCTGTGGAGGACCAGACACTCCTGTTTTGTCCAAATGGACTTTCCTAGAGATAAGCCCTTGTTGAAATACTCTAAAATGAGTTCATGTGCCACTTTCCAATTCTGTGAACCTGAATTTCTGACCTGTGAGAAGGCTACAAATGGCAAAACTTCTTTTACTACCCTAAACATAAATTTATTTAAGATTTGTCTGTATAAGCAGGTCCCTGCTTAAAAACAACAAAAATCAGCCAGACTACTACCTCTTGCATATCTGTTTACAAAAGAGTAAAGCGTGCTACCGGCATGCAGGTTAAAAAGTAAGGTTACATTTATTTTACACTTCTACTTAAAAGAATTATCCTAGAGATAATGGATCTAGGCTATTGCTCCACTGGGTTGAAATTATGTCAGTAGAAACACTGGAAATGAAATAGCCAGTAAGTCTAATTCCCATGGTTCCACACAAGAAGTAAACTAAACATACCACCACTTTCTCTGGAAGAGTTAAGACAACCATGATTTACTATATACCCTAAAGAAGGTGCCTGCCTATAAGTCAGTGTTTTGTACCACTGTCAAAGATTAAAGTAAACTATAAAAATCACGTGAGTTTCATAATTAATAACAGAAAAATCACAATTTACTTAAGCTTCTTAAAATGTACAGAGTATCATGCTTTCAAGTTTCATGGTGGTTAATTTAACATGATTTTACTGTTAAAACTGTCACTTTAAATGTATATGTCAAAGCGCTTCAAATGCAGCATACTAGTTAAAATTCTTCCTGGAAGGTTCTAGTAATGGCAGCTAACTTAATAAGGTTATTCACCCACAGGGTGTTCAAGAAAGGGCATGCTGCCTTACAAAAGACACCTCATAGGATAAAGAAAATTCTAGTCTGACTTCACAAATGTCCTACAGAGTGCTCCATCAAGTCCAGAACTGAGGTCAAGATAAAGGCCACTCTGAACACAGGAATCAACACAACCAAACATTTCTGTATCTGTTCTTGGCCAAAGTCAAAAACTCTAGCCCATCAGATATACTTTGTTCCCTCGGGCACACTCCCTGACAGACAAGACATCTAAGGCGATCAAGGAGGTCTGATTGTGGCAAGATCTCAGAGCAACAAAGCAAGTGGGCATCTGTCCTTGGCATTGGCTGGTTAAAAGAAAACCTAAATGGACTGGAGAGGAAGATGTACAAATAGACTTGTAGTCAAAATATAAGAGGGAAAGTCGCCTTTGATGCAAACACCTTCAGATTATCTTTTTATTCTCCATAGGTTATAAAATCAAAGTCTCTAGGAAAGCAAGGTACATTCCAAATACTTTATGACTGACTAACAAAATAAACTAATTCTTTGAAAATTAAACACTTAGGAAACTTTCAAATTCACACCTGAATTTGAAATTAGTGGAAGCATGCCAATTTACATTGTGACCCTTTTAAACTGTGCATTGCGTTGAGATCACTGGGCCCTGAGGGCATTAGGCATTAAGGTGATCCTTTCTTCTCCTCTAGGAAGACATCATGCGTGCTCTTCCCTCTGCCTATTCCCCGAGTGCCCAGGCTCCACGTCACAATCAATAATACTCCTTCTGTATCAATTTAGAATTTGGACAACTCTAGACATGCACTCCTCTTCCCAATAGCTCTATATTAAAATAACGGACATGTTGGTAGTAGTACTAGAACAGTCTAGATCACAATCAGCATTTAGTTTTTTCTTAAATTAGAATTAAAAGTATTTTAACCATGATACTAAAATGCCAAGGAAGACTATTTAGTTTTTTATTTGGAAGTTATTCACTCTAATACTCTTAAGACTAACACCCATTAACTGTATTTATTATGTATTAGTGGAGGAATGACAATTTAAATTATGAAAATTTTAAACTTAATAGCATTACCTTCACTTAACTGGTTCATTCTCTGACCTCCATAAACTGTGCATTTAAACTGTGCGTTGCACTAAGATCATGAATGTTATTAAAGGATCACAAAAAGCAGCATTAACATACTCTATCCAAGGCATTTTTAGATTTTTCTGTCCCATGTCCTGCTCAAATGTAAGGGAATTATTTTCTGACAAGCAAGAAAACACATTTTTCATACCATAACCTGCAAAGAAACTTCTTTCAGGTCTGGGTAACTTTGGTCAGCACAAATATAAAGCAAAACCCTGGCCTGGCTAAGGCACTCTGTTCTGAAATGCACAGAAAACGTGCATGGATGAGCAACCATGCCACTGCTCCCCAAAAGGCAGCTCCGTGTATGCTGGGAGAAAGGCTAGGGTGTGAATGCACCCCAAAACATCATGCACAAACCTGAAATGTCTGTTACACTGTGGAAATGTTATCATTGGCATGACATTAAATGCACAGAGCTACTGGTAATTAAGTCTTGCTTCAGGTGTCCAATCACCACGGCGCTTTCAAGGTACACTCCCAGATGGCAGACTAAACCAATAAAACGAGGCAGCAATGCACTAAGGATGCACGAGATCACTGTATTCTGAAACACTCAGTTGCACTTCCACCTTGTTGATGGCCACCTTTCTTTCATCATCTGTATGTCAACAAAACTGACTATGGCATAATTCTTTACCACAATAGGGAAATAAATCATAAAGTACAGTCACAAAACAATTTTTAAATAAACCTGATGTAACAGAAAGAGAGAAGAAACACACTTTGAGGTAAAATAGCTCCAAAATTATAGGATATGATCCTATGCCAGAAGTAAGGGGTATTTTTTTTTTTTTTTACTACACTATACAAAGTGAAAAAAGCCTGTGGTCCAAATTTGTTATTTTATAAATATTTATCAGTTCCTTTTTTATATAATACAGATTAATCTCATCCTTGTATACAAGGTCAACAAAACAGTAAAATGATTATCTTAGAAACATTAAAACAAAGCTTTGTTCCCAGCCCAAATTAACACCTTATCCAGTTCAATTTTATAGATGACACAGAATAAGATATTAAAAAAACTAGTATTACCTTCACTTAATTGATTCATTCTCTGACCACCATGATAGCAATTTTTAACGATCATGAAATCACTACCCACATTTTCCTGAATCAATTTCTCACCATTTTCAGTATTCATTTTTGTCTCAGAGATGGTCACGGAATATACCTCAACCTTCACATTTTTAAAACTGAATACAGAACCATGAGTTAGCTCCTTGACTCCTCATTTCTAGTAACGTAGAAGACAATGATTAGAATTTATAAATTTAAAAACAGAAATATCAATTAGTTAATTTTACAAAGCAGCAGACAGAAATTCAACAAAGGAATACATTATAATTAAATTTAAAGATGGTCACAATCCATGGATAAATAATGGTTATGAATGTAATTACATATCAACACAGTAGTGCCTATTTTATCCAAGTGCAATCCATCCAAAAAGAAAGGGTTTAAGATACACTCTTCATTCAAGCACAAACTTCATTCAGTGGAAAACAAAAGAAAATCAGGAAGTAAATCTCACCACCACCACAGTAAATGGAGACAAAGTCAAAAAGAAGTATAATTGTAAGCCTGAAACCTATGTAATCCTTGCTAACAGATGTCATCCCAATAAGTCTAACAATAAAAATAAATATTAAAAAAAAGAAATATAAGAAAATATCCACATTAATGAAAGGTGTAATCTATAAAACCATATTAAAATCAAAGAGATTTTTGTTTGTCAGTAAACCTCAAAAATTACTCCAAGTCATATTAAAGGGAGTACATACTCAGTAAGGCATATGTATTCAAAATTTTCTTAAAGAGGGGAGGTGAGGGAGTTCCCTGGTGGTGTAGTGGCTAGGCTTTGGCGTTCTCAACGCAGCAGCCTGGGTTCGATTCCCAGCCAGGGAACTACCCAAACAAACAAACAAACAAAAAAGGGGGGTGGGAGAGAGGTGAGCGAGTTGTGGAAGAGAATTTCTCTACATCTTTGTCCTGAATGAAATAAAAAAAACACAGCACTCTCTCCTCCACACAAAAAGACGGAGAGAGAAGAAGGAAGAAAGGACAAATTGAATCAAAACCTAATTTTGTAGTGAGGGTCACAGTAGTAATTTCATAGTGAGGCTCATGAGATTCCTATCCCCAAAGTAAATTTCTCTTATAACAAAGTTTATCTATGTTCCTTACAAGTAATTATAAGACTGACACTGTCACGTGCATTCATTTAATCATAGTTCACAGGCACCAAATCTCAGCAACTTGCAGCTGAGGGGGGAAATGCCACGTTGCAACACTGAACCATGTCAATGGGTGAGCTACAATTACAATCCATTCTTGACTAAGTCTCTATAGGATATTTTTCTCTAAAAGAAAATTAAACCATTTATCAAGATCTGTTCCATAAAAAGAGAGCCAGCATACCAGAGAATCTAAATATATAGATATATATAGATTAGCTCTCTTAGCACATGAGGACAAAGGCATTTCCATGGGAAAGAGAAACCAGTATTTGGCAAACCTGTTATTATTCAGTAACCATTTGGCATCTCTTGCTGAAAGTGACTTGCTCTATCCTTTCCCTATATTAGATATGGACTACTGATAGCCTCCATAGCTAAGGACTTACTGCTAAGTACCAAACAGAAAACATATTGTGGTTTTCTGAATGAACCAAAACATTAGGGACTTACGAACCTAAAAATCAATAGGAACAGTTTGCTGGTCTAATATGCATTATGCTTAACCAAAATGTCACCTGGTTTTATAAAAGATAAAATAAGCTGGGAATAAGTAGGTTCAAAATTCCACCACGTCAGATTATATGCATCATTCCTGCTGTACAAGTACCACACACATGTCGAGTTCCCATGTCTGTTAAACAGATCAGTTTAGTTCAATGGTGATGGACGAAGTATTTACAAGCATCTCAGTTACAGTACTTCTTTCTGTAGATTACAGGCCAATATTCTTCTCTTCCATTCCTAGTCAATCCGAGTTCGGTTTCCTCAATGAGAAGGGGTAAATCTGAAAATGGTTGCTCAGTTGCTTTACCTACAGAAAACCAGAACATGAGGCAGTGACAAATACATACCTAATTATTTTTTAAAGCACACAGAATTCACCCTCTAGAGACAACAATTTACTGACACAGCAAAAGCACTGGAAATAGTGAAGAGGTTTTTCTGGGTCAGGAGAGCCATAGAGCTAGAGGGCTAACTGAGAATACTACAACTACCCTGTGAACGTGAAGGCTTCAGCCTGAGTCTGCCCAACTCCACTGTTCTAGTCCATACACATTCACATAGAAACCTACTAAAGAATGAAAGGGTTAGGGGACTTAGACTGTGTAATAAATCAAATATTTACAATAGAGTTAGATCAGTATTCAGCTTTTTATAACGTTTCTAGGTAATCATTCCTAATCCTGATGAAACTGTATAAAACTAGATTTGTAAATTTGGGAGGTTTAGGCCATATTAGTTAGAGTATCCCCAGCAGGCAAGAGCTTGGTTATGTGCCACTTATTACTTATCATCTGTTTGATACTTATTTGTATTCTTATTTGTATTATTTCTATTTCAATAGTTCAAGGGCATCTTTTGTGTGGCTTAGCAAGTTTTACCTTCTGGTCAGTAGTTGTAGAAGTGGTAAGAGAGAAGACAGACAAAAATGAGGCTCCTGGAATTTCTTTCAGTTAAATTGTTTTTTTTTTTTCTAGGTTTTTTAACAATGAAAATGTGATGTTTTTGTAATTTAAAGAAACTGTGTTTTGGTTTGGTTTGGTGTACGTATGGTTTTCTGAAGATATGCTTCTGAAGGGTTGTAATAAACTAAAACAATGATAAAAGACTGGCAATTGTGTTCTACTTCATGCATATGACTGATGAAGTATTGAACATAAAGACCTGAGAGTACTGATATAAAGCATATGTTAAATCTGCACAAATAAAAATAAACAATTATGTCTTCACATCATAATTCATAGACTTATCTTTTTTATATAATAACTTCCTCTATTTTGTTTCAACAAATGTGGGCTAGTTTGGGGAGAAACACTTAGGAAAGAAAGCCTAAATTTAGCAACATATGCAAAGTAAAATGTTGTTCTCAAGCATGACAGGTGCCCTCCATTTTAAAAATACGTAGGACAGCATGTAAGTAAAGACGTTCTGTTTCTCAAACTGATTCACAGCAGGGTTCCTTTCAAAACAAGCATGCCAAATACAAGTCTTTTAAAAGACAAAAATGTGAATACCCTTCTACATAATCCCACTGCTATGAAATTATCCTCAGAAAATAAAGCAAAAGAAAGAAAAAAAATTATTCCAGATAGTCCACTCCAACATTCTTTATAACAGTGAAAATTTGGAAACAACCTAAATGATTGAAATAACTGGGTCATGATTAAGTAAACTGGGTAATTATAAGCCATCTCCTTGATGGAATACACTATAGCATTTAAAAATCATAATTATGAGACCATGTTAAAATTTGTAAAATAATTAGAAAAGAATGTTAAAGTGTGATGAAAAAGAAAATAAACTGCAGCGTCCTAATTTTCACTTTAATATACCTATCTTAGTTCATCTGTCCTAAGAAACTAGTCTCTTTTTCTAAAAGAGAATATTAAGGTCTGCAAAATACTTCCTAAATTCTTTCTCTTCTATATTCCCCCTTATTTATTATTTCTCCTGATGAGAGCGCAGGAATAGCACAGGTGAAGTAAAGCCTCAGATAATGCAAAAGGCCTCCTTCAGTCTGCATTCGGACTCCCCTTGTCACAGTGCTTATACAACTGGGCAAGGAAAGGAAGGGAAGCAGTGCTACAAAATCAATTTCAGTTTCTTTACATATGTAAACAAGCGACAAAATGCCTCTAAAGCTAAAGAAGCATGTATAGAAATAATTAAGTAATGGGATTACCTGATTCTACATAATTAAAAGCACAAAAGAGTTTACAATTCTATTCACCAAGAAAATGGTTTACATTTCTACCCATTTAATTCCTTATAATAATTATTCAGCTTTTAAATTACTTGTAGTTATTATAATGTATACATTAGAGAAACAGTGTCTCAAATTACACACCTAGATAGTATCCAAAATTTAGAAAATACACCAAAATTCTTCTCCAGCCATTATAACATGCAAACTTTCTTTTGACATTTTCTCTCACCTTCTTTCCACTCATAAGCACAAAATGAAACCCATTTTGTTCTAGATTACTCACCACTCGTACTCCATAATGGATGTGAGCCAAGGTGAAAGCAGCTGTTAATGTATACAGAAGAAGGCTCTCAATATTAGAGGCAACTCCCAAGTTTACCACCATGACAACCAAGAAGAGAGGAACCAGCAACCAATTCAAAGTTGGACACCTGGTACTGCTCATTTGACAAACAATCAGTTGACACTTGAAGTTAGTTAAAAAAAAAAAAGAAGAGTAAAAATTTAATTAGCGAACCTCTTCAAAACTTGTTGTTCCAACATTTAAAAAGCATTCAAGTACCTGGACCAACACATTTACATTACATTATCAAGTTCAATGGTCTCAGCTGCTCAAGACCACTGGACCTCTGCCCCCACCTCCAAACCTATGAACACTCAAAGCAAGTGTGTGCCAGAAGAGTCTGGAAGATAATTTAGTAAGGATGCTATAGAAGGCATTCTTCCACTGGGTAACAGTTTGGGTAAAAAGAAATTTCTCTCAATTTTAAAACTGCTATCTGAAAGTTATCAAAACAGCCCCTACCACACCTACACAACAAAATTTCTTGAAGATGAGAAGCTACCTCCAAATCAGTCATGAACACCTCAAAAACTCTTCGGTTCCCTTTACCTTCTCAAATACAGTTTTCTCCTTTCATAGATAATTTTCATGAATGGAAGCATAAGCTCAGTGGCTAAGTAACAAAATGTAAGCTTACTAAGGACCCAGCCTGAGCTCTTACAGAAGAGGCTTCCTGGCTATCAGACTATCAGGGTCTCTTCCCGACTCCTACTAATCTCTTCTTTCTGTCTGCACTCTTGCTACACCACAGCAGAAAAAGCGGTTTTAAAGAATATGTGGTGTTTATTACATACATTCCATGTTCTTAATTTAAAAAAAGTTGATTTAAAAAGTGTGTGAAAGGTATGTGATGTGTGTTCTCTCTCCCCACAACCCCCTGCCGGTTCCCTAAACTCATCATTAGATCTGCAGCCATTTAAACCACACTGTTAATATTTACGGTCTGAAGGGACTCTATAAATTCTTCCATGATTTCTTCAGCAGGTGGAACCAAAACAAAAAATTTAAAGTATGCCATGATTCCAAAATACTACTGCAGTCTCTACATCCTATTGTTTTTAAAGGGAAAAATAAAATAATTTTCAGCACATTCTGTCTTTGAGGTTACTATTTTTTCAAATTTTGGATTGCAATATCTTTAAATTAAAATCTGGAAAAAAAAATTAAAATCTGCTTATTCTAATAATGTGTATAGTTTCTCAAATTGTCGAATTCTGTCATCTATTCCCGATATATATTATGATTTTTAAAAGGAAAAAAAATCTTACTGCAATGTTGGCAAAGGCTGTTCCAACCATAAAGTAGAACACCCTTGGGTGTATCTCTAAAATATCTGAAGGTGACTGGAGGATCCACACTGTAGACAAAATGAACAGCAAACATGGAGAAAAGAAGGGAATCATAGCTTCATAGGCTGAATTGTGTTTCAAGGTGTTATTTTTATAACTTCTGGAAAAAAAATCAAGTAATACAAAGAACATTATTACATATAAAACTAATACTGTACTTGTATTTTATAGTTTTCAAAGTACTTTCATACTTATTCTCTTACTTTATACTTGCCACAATCCTATGGCATAGATAGAACCAACATTATACCCCGTTTTAAAAGACAGGTTAAGTGAGGATGTGAGATTTTAAATTACATAATTCGCTACCACCAAGTAGCAGGGCCAGGACTAGAACCCAGTCCCATTTTCACCTTGGGAATGCAGAGATGAATAAAACTTGGTTTTTGTACTGAGATTATATTCTAAAAAGGAAAATAAAATGGAAACAGAGCAATACTAGAAGAGGACTACTCAGTGCTACTATGATACAAAGTGATACAGAACGTAGAGTGAGAAATGACCCACGTGGACAACTCTGAAATGAGACTGCTGACAGCAAACTAGGGTCTCTAGGCACACAGGCTCTACTCCAATATATGTCTGCTCACCTGAACAGAGCCCCAGATTCTAGTCCTGGTTCTGCCACTGATTACATGCCCTTGGCCAAGATGATGCCCAATCAGGACTTCATCTCTTTAGAAGATAAGGAGGAAATGACTCAATCTTTAAGGCCATCAAGAGCTTTAAGTGTTATGGCTTCTGTGAATGACTGCCAGCTACAATAACGAGGGAAGATTCACAGAGGTTGGCTTAATGTGGATAGGATTCTACAAAACATCTGAGAGCTGAAGGATGAAGTGGGAAGTTCAAGACAGTGTTTCAAGTATAGGAAACAACAACAGAAGCAACAGTGTGAGCAAAAATACCAAGGAGGGAAAGAGCAGAATATATTCAGATCACAAAAAGAAATTCAGGGTGCACAAAGGTGGAGAAGGGCATAGATCAGAGAAATGAAACTCCACCTGAGCAATTTGCCTCCCCACAGGGAAAAACTTCTACATAATGCTTTTTGAGAAGAGTCAGCATAGGTCTAGGGTTTGGTCTTAAACTGTACAAGTTTAGAAGTTTTTTGCTTTTTATGATCATGCTAAGTAAAATTAGAGATAATCAACTTATAAAACAGAATGTAAACATATCACTATTCAACAGGAATATACTCTTTCCTGGTGGATGGATTCACTCACAAAGAAAATGACAAATTAGAAAACTGGTGAGTCCAGAACTGTAACACAAGAACAAGCAGTTTTGTGCTATGGCTGAAGTGACTACACAAGCCACCATAGATAACCTAAATTATCCTAACCTCAGTCTAGATTCATGACCTTTTCAAAATGCAGATTCCAAAAGGAAAAGAAATCCTAAAATTCATCTAAATAATACTATCTAAACATTTTATTTCTTGCCCAATTAAAAAAACTTACCGGTAAACATTTAATAAACTCATTGGAAGAGTCACAAATAATGCACAACCTAAAAAGACGAAAATTCAAGTTATGAGTATTATTCAAGAGTGGCTTCTATAATAATCAAATACATACAAAATACATAGTATTTTTAGACCCAGTAATTTTCATGTTCCAGCTTACTTCTGTGATAAAATTAAATACTAAATTCTTCTCTGAACAACATTTACAACTGGAAAAGGGGCAGTACAATTCACCAATTCAGAACAGGGATTTCAAGGAGCCAGACCAGGCTCTGAATCTTGGTTGTGACACCAACTGGTCATGTGACTGCAGTTCAGTTAACCTTTCAGTACCTCAGTTTCCTCCTTTATAAAATAGGAATAGTAGTATCGACCCCACAGAGTTTTGAGAATTAAATGAATTATTATATGCGAAGACACCTGGAACATTACCTGGTATATAACACACTGCGCAGTAAGGGTGAGCTAGCAGAAGGGAGAACTCGTGGATCCTGCTATTTCCCATTTATATTTATTTTTACCTCCTTAGCATTCTCAACTTCTTCCCTCAACCCTAGCTCTTTCCCCTTAAACCTAGAAACAAGGATGACCTTCCCAAGAAACCCTCCCATTGCTTCTCCCTCACTATCTACTATTCCCTACCCCTCGCCACAGTATTGTGTCGCCTTAACTCCTCCTCAGCACTCGTAATTCCTCCCATTCTCCAGAAGTGGCACTCTTGAAATTTACCAAGCTCTCCTAATGATCAAATTCAATTACCTTTCTTCATTCGTGTCTTCTAAGTGAGCTGACTCCGTTGACTACCCACTAACTGCAATTCCTTCCTCCCCTTGCCTTTGCGACCCCATTCTCTCCACGTTACTGCGAGACATCCCACCATCCCACCTGGCGTCCTTTCCTGGCAGCTCGACTCCTGCACGTTCCTAACTGGCATTCCATGGTGCTTCTACTCTCCCTAGGGAGTCTCCTCTCACAGCTTTAGTTACAAGCTTCCTGAAGATGACTCCAAATTCTGGTACGGAGTCTTGGGCAAGTCAGATAATCTCTCTCTCTGAGGTTCCGACTCCAGTTATACAATGTGAATGGGTTAAATGATTTCTCTAGTGTCCCTTACATCTTCAAAATTCTCTGATTCTATGATCTATAAAGACATAAATTTCTGATCTTTCTTTCAAACTCCAAATCAATACATGTGGTACTCCAAATCAATACATGTGGTACTTCCTGGACACTTCATTTGGGTATTTTATTGTCACTCAACTCATTAGCCCTAGTTCGTCCACTCTGGACTCCTGGTGACTGTACATGGCTGGGGGAACGGGGGTGGGGGTGGGGTGGGGGGGGTCAATGCAGCTATGATTGTAAGGCCCAAAGGCAGAAAAATATCCCTTCAAAACAATTCCTAGGACATTTTCCTAAAACAGATGAAAAGACTAAAATCTACCAAACAGAAATCTCATCTCAAAAGATAATCTCTGCTATTTCCAAATCCGCCTGAAGCAAAGTCTTCCAAGTCAGAAGATCTAGAGGAAATGGAAGGAAAAGGTAAACTGTGCCCTCCATGTCCTCAGAAATGTTAGCAGCTGACTCCACATGGGAAGTACTGAAAGGGAGCCAGGGCTCAATGAATTAAAACACAATTACTGTTGTATTGGAAACAGGCTAAGAAGAATTTGCAAAAGATTTGCTACCAAGAGTATTCTGTAGTTTAAACATCTTGAAATAGCTTTCTCATAAGTACAGTAAGCATATAAAAAGGCCTAGGCTCTACACAGGCTGCCAAAGAAAAAGAATGCATCTACTATTTCTTCTCTAACTAGCACTTACTGTACATTCTGTAAAGAGTACTTAATGGTTCATTTAAATTACTTATCCATTCAATTCTACATAATAAAATGGTAGAACCCACACATAGACAGACCTGCTTTTCATATTGCCATAGGAAGACCCAGACTTCATAATGTAGGAAATTTAACAGTTACAGAAAACTTAAGAGTAGAATTCATAAAAAAGAATAGAATGAGATATACTCCAAGCATAACATGGTCACACAAAATATTTTGGTTCCTCACATTTCCAGGCTTACTTATTAAATAGGAACTTCATTTAAACCAGCAAGACAAAAGTACCTTAATGGAATTTAAAAAGACAAAGAACAAACAGGGAAATTATTATTTTTATCAAAAGATCAATATAACTAACATAAAGAAGTTTCTAAAAATAAATGGTTAACAATCCTACAGCAAAAATTGGCTAGATATATAAAAAGTACAAAAAAAAAGAAATACAAATGGCTCTTAAAACACTAGAAAAGGCCTTCTGTATAATAATAAGAGAAATGCAAATTAAAACTATTCACTGCAGCAATCTGTGTCACAGCAAAGACTGGAAATAACCCAGATGTCCATGAGTAGGAAGCTGGTTAAATAAACTATGGCACATAGACAAATGAAGCACCAAGCAGCTGTAAGAAGGAAGAGGAAGAGCCTTAGAAATCACTATGGAGTGATCTCTAGGATATACTCTTAAGTGGGAAGGAGCGGGGAGCAAGTGGAATAAAAATGTATAGCACGCTACCATTTACCTATGAAAAGGAGTGATAGCCTTCCCCCACATACACATACACTTATATTACAAAACAACAAAAAGATAAACCAATAATTCAAAACTAAGAATGGTTAACTATGAAGGACGAGAGGATTATAACAGTGATAGAAGCCAGATTTCTTTGAAAATACCTTGGTTTTTATATAAATTTGAGTTTGTAATCATGTGACTATTTTACATAATTATAAAGGAAAAATAAATTTTAAAAGAAAAAGTAATCTCTAAAACTCAAAAGTAAAATAAAACAAACTTAAATGTATATATCCACAGTTGGTGGCATAACAGAGTGGTAAACTTAAAATACAGTAACCTGACTGGCCAACTCTAGAAGGATAAACCGTAAGGACAAATGGAACCTCAAAAAACCAAAATCTTGGGAGTTCCCTGGTGGTGTAGTGGCTAAGGCTTCAGCACTGTCAACGCTGCGGCCTGGGTTCGATTCCCAGTCAGGGAGCTACCCACATTAAAAAGAAAGAAAGAAAACTGCTACAAAAAACCAAAATCTTAAACAAGTTTCAGTAACTGTACTGTTGCTGATATTGGTCCTATATTCTGAGACTGTTGTGGGTATTCTGTAGAATATAAATAAACAATTATTTTGTACCAAAGAAAACAAAGTCTTTTATCATGGTTTAAAGGACACAAATGCAGGATCAACGAGGTTAAGTAAAAATATCTGTATAATGGAATCTGATTTGGAATTACCAGTATGAATTTATGAGATATTTTATTAAAAACAAACTTTATTCCCCTAGCTATCCAGTGAATAAATGAATTCCTAACCAATGATCATCAATGTCTGTTAGGGGAAGAGCTAATGTATAACTTTGTAATAGATGGTAACAAACATCCAGTACCTCAACCCTCTGATCACTATTTACATCAAAACAAAAGAGATATTGTGTGCCTCCTAATGTGATGAATTAGAAGTACAATTACCTGATAATTAGTGTTGTTAAAAAAAAAACAACAAACAACGCTGTATCTAACCAAGTCTATAGATCTAACTATAACACTAGTTTACAGGAAAAAACAAAAGATACAGAGGAACATGTTATATGACACAATGAGAATGCAATTAGCAAAATTCATGAGCAAAAAAAAATTTTTTAAAGGTAGTCAGTAGAACCTTACTCCCAAGTAGGCCCAGATACTGCATCTGGCAGACAGACTTTAAAGTAGCTATTTTAAATATGTTCAAAGAACTAAAGGAATCTCAACAGGAAAACAGAAAGTATAGAAGGAACCACATGGAAATTTTAGAGGTGAAAAATACAGTAGACTCTTCATTAACAAGAACTCAAGCAACCAGCAACTCTCAAGCAACCGGCAAAGGTTGCTTGAGATTTTGCCAGTTGCTTGAGAATGCTAATTGCTTGAGTTCCAGTTAACAGAGTCAACTTACATTTATCTAGCATCTACCAATCCCCATGGGTGTCGGTTAACTGAGAGATTACTGTACAACTTAAATGATAGGTTCCATAAAAGATGCACAAGATCACCTTAAGAGGAGACTGGAAATAGAAGAAGAAAATATGTAGTGAAATAAAAGATAGATGAATAGAATCATGTACTAAAAAGAATAGAGGAAAAAAGATTAAAGAAAAATTAACAAAGTCTCATAAAATTACCTGTAGGACAATATCAAGAGAAGCAGTCTGATATACATATAAATAAGAGTCTCAGAGGAGAAAAGAGAAAGAGATAGAAAAAATTTGAAGAAATAAACTATAGCTGAAAACATCTCACATTTATTCAAAAATATTAACTTATAGATACAACCTCAACAAACACCCAGAGAATAAACGCAAAGAAAACCACACCAATGCAAATCATGGTCAAACTTCTGAAAGCCAAAGACAAAGACTCGCAAAAGCAACAAGAGAAAAATGACCCATTATATACAGGGTGACAATGATATATGAGCTGACTCAGAATCATTGGATGCCAAAGGACATCAGGATGACACATTCAAAGTGGTGGAAGAAAAAGTAAAGGCAAAATCAAGACATTTTCACATAAACAAAAACTGAGAGAATACACTGTTACCAGACCTGCACTTTAGGAAATGCTAAAGGAAGGAAGTCCTTCAGACTTATGGGGAAGAACACCGTATTTTAAGTCGGATATATAGCAGGGAATGAGGTGCAGCAAAAACTGTGAGTATGTGAGCAAGTATGAAAGACTATGTAATAAAATAACCCAATGATTATAGGGTAGTGGTGCATTCGAAACAAGATCACCACTAGTACTGAAAACTGTTGAAGGTGGGTAGTGGCACATAGGGAATTATTATACAAAAGTAGAAAGAATACAGATGTTCAAATTTTTTCATAATGAAAAGAGGGGGAATCCTGCTTTCTATCTTAGTGGTCTATCTGTTGTACCCAAAGAAGGTAATGCTTTCATAATGGTAAACAGAAGCCACTCCACCTCCTAACTTTTTATCATTCCTTGCCTCACTGGAGACTAGCACATCCCAGCCACCCACCAGTATTAGCACTACCAACTTTATTGACAGAAACTAAGTAGCTTAGGCTTGAAGGTCCTTTTATTTGTGTCTACTCAAATCTAGTACTGGAAAAGCTACTTTATTTATGGTATTTGTAAAGAAACATGTGGGCTTTTATTTCGAGGGAAGAAATCAGATACACTTACAAATTACAAAGAAAACTTTACATCTATTAAAGTACCCACGTAACATTCCAAAATATCTCATATATCAGAAGATGCTATCTTGTCTACGGCCATACCACCCTGAACACGCCCAATCTCATCTGATCTCGGAAGCTAAGCAGGGTCGGGCCTGGTTAGTACTTGGATGGGAGAAGATGCTATCTTATCTTTAAATTTAACATTTAAATATAAAATGAAGCAAACCTGCCATACAACGGAGAAGTTGCTTAAATCAAAAGATTCTCCATATGGTGAGAGATGAAAAATAACTAGCCTTTTCAAGGCAAAGAAATCACAGTTTATACAGGTACCAAAAAGTGAACCTTTGGTAGATTACAGCAGGGTTCCTACAGTATCTGTGGTCCAGAGCCACAGGCCCAACCCACTACTTTCCTACAGCCAATGCACCCTCATCTCAGCTGTTTCTAAACCTTACCTAATTCCCATTCCATTACCAAGGCCCACCAACAGAAAGAGACAGGGTTATTTTTCAGATAAGGGAACAGAGCAATAGCCAGTAAGTGTGTTTTTTACTTCTATACAAGTCCTCCTTAGTGCCACTTTTGATGCCCCAAAATAATCCAGATTCTTTTCTGGCCTCTCCATAGAAAACACTCGTTCCCACTCAGTCACTCACCCTGCAGATATGCCCTTCAGCTAAAATCAAAAGGGAAACATCACCATGATTAAAAACCTTTACCTAGCATTCAGTAGCATGAGGAGGAGGATACCTGAGATTAACAGAGGTGCATTTTTTTGCAGTGGATGTATTATAAAGTAATCTTTGTTTCATCCATTCTATTTCCTACAAATTAATAATCTTCAACTTTGAAATAAACAGAAAATCTATACCAATGTCACCTATACGTGGATCCCCCAATATAGTCTAGATTAATGTGAATAATTAGTTTACAAGGTCTGTGTGGTCTATTTTGGTATTTTCATTTGATTAGAAATAGTTTGATGTGGAACAAAAAATACAAATCAAAGAAACCTTATTTTTGATTATGTTCAAATCAGACAAGGGTGTAGGGTTGTTCTGCTTGCTGGAGGGCATGGTGAGGGGGGAAGGACATGGCTGCTTGTTATAATCAAACACAGCTTTGATAACAAAGGGATGTTAAAACAGGCTTCAACATGGAGCTTCTTACCAATAATCATTGCAGTGAATAGGTCTCTATATAAGAAATTAAACAGGAAAGGTTCATACCAGGCCTCAACTCCCACAATCGCAGTCACTATGTAGACAAAAGAAATAGTCTGGAAGGAAAATGCAGACAAAAGCATACAGAGGCATTAACAGCTGGAAAGATCAGAGTCAATATTGCTTTATGCAGCAGTATAAGTCTAATCAAACAATCAATCAGTTTTAGTAAAAGCAAGATGTACATTTAAATTTGATATTGTGGCAAGTCTTTTTCCTGTGAAATTTTTCTTTTCCAGCCAACAAGGCCATAAAATAATTAACTTCTAGTTAATGCAAGCAACTAGCCACCGTTTGGAACAGTTTAAGGCACCTCATAAATTGGTTAAGCCATAAAATGACCCAATTTGCCCACCCTAATCGCTTTCTTCATCAAAATACTCCAATTTTTTATGCTTTACTGGAACTTTAGGTGCAAATGGTCAAAATGGCAACACAAAAAGTTGGGATTCAAAGCAGGGAGAAGTAACATTAAGCCTATTAAGAGGATACAAAACTCGTTACTCACTGAAAAGTTGGCATTGAAGACAAAAAGCCAACAATTACTTGTGTATATCTTTCTTTATAAAATCAACAGTTCAAATCTAAGAATATTTATTAACATTAAGAAACTTCATTATTTGGTGCAATAATGGCACTATATTTATGTTTTTTAAAAAGAGCTCTGACCATCAAGAGATGTACAGTTAAATACCTATCACATAATGTCAGGAATTTCCTTTAAAATAATTGGAGAGGGGTGAGAAAAGGTATATACAGAACTAGACTGGCCATGTGTTGAAAACTGGTGAATCTAAGTACCGTATTTTGCTGTATATAATGCACACTTTTTTGCCCAAATTTGTGAGGAAAAAATAAGGTTGCTCATTCTACATGGGTAGTACTAATTCCACATCTACATAAACGTTTTTAATTCTTTTATTTATGCTTATGAGTTAAAAGTGTTACTCTAGAAATCAATAACAATATCTATATGTAAAATAATACCCTGAAATACAGTAATTGTTTTTTACATAAAAATATTTTATACATAAAATTTCCTGTACCTTCTATCTTGTTCTTATGTTTTGTAATTATTTGTTATATAAAATTTCTTGTACCATAATGTTAAAAAATAAATACTAAATTCCTTTATAATACAAAAAACAAGTACTTAAATATAAACAAATAAAAATTTGAATTAAAAAAATCAAAACGAAAAGATATTTTCCCCTGAAAGTTTGGGCCAAAAGCTTGAGTGCACATTATACACAGGAACACATTATACACCATAAAATACAGTATTAAGTACATAAGTGTTCACTATATTATTCTACTTTTGTACATGTTTGAAATTTTCCATAAATAAGTAAAAATAATATAAAGTAAAAAAGAATTAAAAAAACAAACCAAACATCAGTTCAAATAAAAAAAGCATAAGGGCAGTAAAGAAAAAACAATAAAAATGTCCCCCAAAATTCACGCAACACAGAAAATTCAAGGTAAAATACATACTTACCGCCTGGCTAATGTCATATCCCCAAGGCAGGAAAAGAATCCCTGTGTTATACTTTTCCCAGTGGGACAGGATGAAGGAAAACAAAACAACCCATAGCAGGATATAAAGAACAAAAACACTGACACCAGATGATCCTCGTCCAAAGATGGAATACACAGTAACAACAAAGTAAACGCATGCCCAGCTGTCCAGGCCGTGGTCAAAAAGCTCCCCTAAGGGGGTGCTGGAATTGGTCCTGCGGGCTTGCTTTCCATCCACACCATCTGCAACAAAAACATGGACCATAGGAAAAGGTCAGCATCTGTACCAGTGTGGAAAAAGTGTTCTTTAAAAAACTGGAGAAAACAAAACTAAACAAATGAGCATATCACAGGAATGTTAATTAACTGAAGTCTAGCTATCAGCCAGTATTATAAAAGTCTAACCTTTAATTCCTACAACTCAAAGATTTCAGAAATAAAATCTGTAATTTCTCAAAGTTTAATCTAAAACTTAAAATGTTATATTAGGAGTTCCCTGGTGGTGTAGTGGCTAGGCTTCGGGGCTGTCAACACTGCGGCCTGGGTTCGATTCCCAGCCAGGGAACTACCCACATAAAATAAATAAATAAATAAATAAATAAAATAAAATAAAATAAAATGTTATATTACATTGAATGGTGTCAATTTTAGATCTGAGGAAACAGTGTTCTTCTAGTTGGACTATGACTTTCCCCAAATCTGCCTAACAACTGAGTGGTACCACTAGCCACAAATTCTTAAGCCTCCAGAAAATATTCAATAGTCATTCATTATATTTTATCTAACATTCCTTGCTGTAAGATCCAAATACACTTTGTACTTCAGTCATAAGACCCATTCCAACTTGTTTAATATTACAGTCACGTCTTTACAGATCTACTGCCTCCACAATTGTAAGTGCTTTTAGAAAAGGTTTTGCACATAGTAAGTTTCAGTAAATGTAAGAATTAAATTTACTGAAACTGTGCCATGCACTATTCTTGATGTTATGAAGACTATAAGAATCTTAGAATGAACTAAGTTTGTGCCCTTGGAGTGTTTAAAACTGAGAAAAGAGAAAAAAACATGATAAAAGATGGGGTATAACACAAACCACAGAAGAGTACAGAAAAGGAAGAGGTTCTTTTCAGGATAAGATAATTTAGAATGGCTTTCCAGAAAAGATGAAACCTGAGTGGGGACATAAAGAATGAGATGGATTTCAGTAGATAAGAGATAAAAGAGTATGCCATTTCAAGAGGAGGGAGTGCTATCAGCACAAACACACCCGAGATGGAAAAGCACATGCGTGTTCAGAGAAAGCCAAGTAGTTTAGTTTGACCAGAAACTAGTATGTGAAGAGGGCAGTATAAAGAGGCTAGAAGGGAAGGAGTAACCAATTCAAAAGTTGTAGGACATATGGGGAGTTATTGAAAGTATCTGAATAGGGGAGTGACAATAATGAAATCAATGAAGTGCTTCAGGAAGATTCACCTGATAGTGTGAAAGACAGGCTGGAAGAGGAACACTAATTAGTAAGTCAGAACTGAGATAGAATGCAATATAATGAAAAGCTGGAGACAACTGAGATACTAAGTAAGTAAAAATGACAAAGGAGCAAAAAGGTGAGAGGTGAGTACAAAGGACAAGACAACATTTCCAAAGTTTCCTGTCTGTGTAACTAAGAGAATGATGGAGTTAATAGAAATAAGGAAGTCAGAAGGAGCAAGACTGATAGCAGAGGAGCCTGGAGGGAGGAAGAGGGAAGGGGAGAGGGAGGAGGAGAGGGAGAAATAGAGAAAGAGAAAGAAAGGGGGGTGGGGGGAGTGGTAAAACCTAGTTTAAAAAAAGGAAAAGTCACAATTATAAAAATTTCACATCAAAAGAAACAGTTTTGTTAACTAAATACATTAGAATTAAGCTAATTGTAAAGATTCAGATTTAAGGAATTAAAAATTCCTTATAATTACTGTGTTTCTTGCTTCTGATCATATTATTTTGCTCATCATAGTATTACCCCAGTGCTCAGCTCAGTTTGTGGGAAAGAGAGCTTTCAAAAATATTGTTAAAAGAATATATAAAAGAATGGCTTTCCAGAAAGGATGAAATCTGACTATAGGTCTCTGTTACATAAGGGTGGAAACTTTTCTGCCCTTAAGTAACTGAAATATTTCCTAAGTCATCTCTCATTATTTGCTGGCTTAATTTCCTATTTTCAGTGCAAATCCTTTGCAGTTATTACAAATACTGAATTCATGAACTACATATTAATTGGGTTTTGTGCATCTTCTCAATGAACTCATGATAGCCTCGCAACTCTGGGGTCTCGATGTTTCAGAATGTTTTTTTAAGAAACGATAATTCAGGAATATACCATATATTATGAAAAAAAAAAACAAAACAACAAAAAAACAAAAACAAAACCCAGTAGAAGCTACAGCAGAATCCTACAGTAGGATCTATGATCAAACACATTAATATTTCTGCAGCAAACTGTCAGTCATTTTGAAATAAAGATTATACATTGCCTCAAATTAGTTCAAGGTAATTTTGCAACAAACAGTTTATGTTAGGCCAAGTATGTGAAGAGCGCAGTACAAGGAGGCAAGTTTTTTTCCCAGAATTGTGGCAAAAGCATGAAGATAATACAGTGTATTGAAAGGCTCTTATAAAATGCTATTAAAAGTCAGAGCCCACAGGCCACCCTCACCTTTTCCCCATTCCTCCTGCAGGACTTTGCAACCACGTAACAGTATTTTAAAACCTTCTCATCTTTAATAACAAATACACAAAAGCTTCTGACTAAATATGTAACTATGCTTTTCCCTAATTCTTCTAGACTTCACCTTTTTCATTCCCCAAATTCTTGCAGCTCTGGTCATCCACCACGTCAGCATTTAATCATGTACCGGATTATAGTACTGGTTTTATGAGTACAAGTCATTTTTACCTAAGAGATCTAAGCAACTTGAAGTTAATTCACATGCATTTAAAAACTATATACTGAGTCCCTACTATGTTCCAAATACTGGGTACACAGCAGTGAAATAAAAACAAAAGTACCCACCTTCAAGAAACTTACATTTTAGAGCAGACAGATAACAAATAAGTAGGCAAGTAAATAGGTAATAGGTCATAGGATTTTAAGTGCTATGGAGAAAAATAAAGCAGGTAAGGATACAAAGGAATGCAGGACAAGCCACGTAGACAATGAAAAGCATTCTTGGCAGAACAGACAGCATGGCCTAGCACAGTAAGCTTCCCTGGCCACTCCTGACACCAAATAAGAACTGATCACTCCCTTATTTGTTCTTCCCGTGTGCTCTATTATAGTATCTCTCTCAGCATTCTGTAGTAATTTGATATGTCAGTACTGCTTCCCAAACTGAAGATAAAAAAAACTTTTCCATGAGTTGGCAAGTATTTTTTGTAAAGGGCCAGATAATACATAACTTAGGCATTCTGGGCCATACAGTCTCTGCTATTCAACTCTGTCTTTGTTGGAGGAAAGCAGCCATAGACAAGATATAAAGGAATGAGCATAGCTATGTTACAATAAAAATTCACTTACAAAAATAGGCAACAGGCCAGTTTGGCCTGCCAGGGGCAGTTTGCCAACTCCTATCTTATCCTTTGAATCCCTAGCAATGAATGACAATATTTTTCATAGAGAAACTCAAAAACATACTTATCAAATTGAACAGGATATTAATAAACCCTAGTTAAAATGTGTTAAGCATAAGGAGAAAACACTAATTTAGTGGGTGGCTATCCTTGCTCACAGATTCACCAGCCCTTGACTAAGGTGAGGATTTGCCAATCTCTTACCTAGAGTGTAGGCTGTGAAGTTGAGGATGCCCACTACAATCCAAACCCAGTCGGGCACATGCTTGTGACCTGGTGCTGCAGAGGAAATCAACTCAAGAGTTTAATGCAATCTAAGTGCAATCGTTCTTACCATAGCATACACTGCCAATGAAAAAAGTTCCCATTTATTAAGTGGAAGTTACAGGACTTGCAAATATATTTTGAATGCAAAACTAGGTAAATATTAAAATATATCAGTAAACTGTTAAAAAGCAACAAAGACGTACTTGCCCAACCCAACCCTTCACCAACAAGAGGCATTTATTTTGAGCTTTAATTATACATTACGCAAGACTGTTTATCTTTACTTGAAAATTACTTGTGTGCCTAGATGATTTTGGGATTTAAAAAATGCTTGTGTTTAATCTGATTCTCAGTGTTTATGATTACGGGTATACTACAAACAGGTACTGAGCCTTCCACCTATATATGCTCTTACTTCATTACTATTAATAGCTAAACAATAGACCTTTTGATTTGGGTATAGACAGATTACCTTAACTCGATGATTTGGGCATCAGAACCATTCTGAAATGTCCAAACCTCACTTTTCACCCTAAGACAGAACAACTAAGAATCAGGAGACTTGAGTGCTAGTCCTGGCTCTGTAATCAACCAGCATTGTGACCTGAATAGCTCAAAAATTTAACCTCTCCTGTCTTCCAATTCTCAAATATACTGGGGCTAGATGTTTTGATCTGGTCCTTCAAGTTCTATGATTTGGGAAAATACATACAGTAGACTCTCAGTTAACCGGCACCCCTGCAGATTGGTAGATGCCAGATAAGTGTAAGTATACTCTCCGTTAACCGAAAGTGGCAGTTGTTTGAGTTCCAGTTAACTGAGAGTCTACTGTATAGAATATTTATAAATTTTAACTTAACAATTAAGTAAATAATCTTATTTAATCAGAGAAAATAATACTTTTAGGTATGAAGATAAACTTTTGAGGCAGTCCTGAGGATTAAAACACAAATTAAAAAAAAAAAAACACTTAATATCAAAACCATGCTTAATGAAATTTAATCTTATTATTCATGTGGTACTTTATGATCTTTGATTACCATTTTCTTACAAGTACAGAAGGTATGGCTAAAAATTCCAATTGCTAAAGTTAGGCATAGACATAGTTTCAATACCTAGAACTCCTTAGTGTTTAAAACTCTAAATTCTCCTACAAAAACAATGTCGTCAGTGACTGTTAATTACTCCAGGTCAGACTACAAAAGTCTGCTGAACGCAGATCACAGATTACTTATAACACTACAACTCGTGATTACATCATTTGTAACTATTCTTACTGAAAAATATATTCTCTTAACTCAGAATGCAAAAACAAAACAAACCAAAACAAAACACTTGTACCTCTTACTATTTCTTTCAATTTCATTACCTGGATGAGTGATAAAAATAAACCCTGTCTCACCCTCCATCCACCCCCATCCCAAATACACTCCAGGTTCACTCCTCGTGTACTGGGCAGAAGCTGGGTGTGGGACAAAGTGAAGATAGGTGTGAAGGAAGATACTGGAGCTTGAGGAAGGCACAGGCTGAAACCTGCCTCAAAAGTGCTTCTTTCCTCTCTTCCCCAATAAGGATCCAGACCTCTGTTAATAAATATTTCAGGTCTAAGAACCACAGAAGAAACTGGGAATTCAAAGCAAGAAAAGACGCTGAGCATGGGGGAAAGAGACATTACACCCCCTTTAGAAAACGGGATTTTTCTTCCATAACTAGAAAAAGGGAAGGGATATTTCTGGAACTGGTAGGTAGGCTGGGCTCTACTTAAACGCATTCTCAGGCAGTTTTGCAGTCCTAATTCTCCATCTCCTTATAAATCTAATTATTCTTTGTTTACTAACACCTCATGCTTTTTAGAACCCATTTCTGACATTTTCCATATCTTTATAATATCCAAAATGTTTCAGAAATGAAAGCATCTTAACAGAACCAAAAAATAACCATATCTCCTTTTTCTCTATTTAAACATTTTAAATTTTATATTAAAAGTAATAACCTTACCTGAAGCATAAAAGTCAGGATCAAAGTACGCCATAAATAGAAAATTGAATACAAGCAGCAGAAAGCCAGAAAAGGTTATCAGATTTGGAGCCAGCCAAGTAGGAAATACCTATTTTTTCAAAATAATTACAAAGCAAAAAAAAAAAATAAAAACAAAACAAAGCAATTAAAGTAAAGGAATCACTGTGTCCACTACGCACCAGAACATGGAAATTTAAGTTATACTGAAAGCTATAATTTAAAAGATCATATACAGGAGTTATTTATATTAAAATATAAATCATAACCTCTAGTTGATAAAAGTTATTTATATTAAAATAAAACCATAATCTCCAGTTTCTTCATTCTATTCTGTTTTAAATAATTCTATAATCAACAAACTTTTATATTTATAACAATACATTTATTTTAGAAAATTTAAAAGGGTATTTTACAAAATTATAAATTCCAGAGTATAAACTTAGATTTCAACAGTGAGATAAATCAAAAGGTATGTGACTAAGGAAAAGGAGGATGGGAGGGGCAGTTTCTTTAGATATCTTATCAAACTGACAGCTGTGTCCATAACACTTCAGAGAAGAGTTTAAAACATTTAAAACTCACTAAAACATAAGTGCATGCTTATTAATCCTCTTACCTTTACTACAGTGTTCCAAAATGGATGCATGATATACAGAGAGAGTGGACTGGTATCCACAGCACTGTACTGTTATGAAATGGAAAAAAAAAAAAAATGCAGTTAATCCTTACACACTAGCAAACAGAGCAATGTTTCTTAAATGAAAATAATAGCACCAAAATAACCCAAAAAATATGTGTATTTACATAACGTCCTCATCTGAATAATGAAACCAGAAGAGTAATATATTAATAAATGGGGCAAAGATTGTGAAGCAAAGCGAGATATTTTGTCAACCAACTTTTATAGTATTATATTATTTCAGTAGAAAAATCTGTACCGCTTACAAGTTCTCACCCTACAGGATCAGTAACATGCACACTATGTGCAAACACTGACCATATACCTTCTCAACTTCTTTCATCCCTCTCAAACTTACAGGCATCTAGCAGTTGTTTTAGCTCTTGATGCCATTACTAATGCACTTACTAGTTGGGTGGCCTTGGGTAAGTTACTTAACATCTCTGCCTTAGTTTCCTCACCTCCATGTGGGGATGATGACCTTTACCTCAAGGGATTACCATAAGTATTAGACAACTTAATAAGACACGTGAAGTGTTTAGAACAGTTTGTGGGCCCCAATAAGTATTACATAAGTATTAGGTATTATTATTAAGTGTGTTTCAAGCACCAAAGGAATGACTGATCGCTTTACAGCAGAAAATGAATTGCATAAATAAGCAAAGGAAGACAATAGATTAGGGTTCTGTGAAAGTTTATTCCCCAATTTTTGAGCTATTTAGTAAAAATTCAAAGGAAATTTTAACAAATATCTGTAGTTGAATATGTAAAACTTTAAGAATGATGTTGGTGACTTATTCATCAGACACCCATACACATTCCACTGAGTATCTGGCATAGGACTCACTGTACTAGGTGTGGAAGAGAAGGGATACAAAATTACTAAGGGGCAATTCCCACCCTCAAGGAGTGGAAATGTTATCTAATTCATCCAGCTGACATTTAAACAGTGTTATACTAGTCAAACAATTGAAATGTTTTTATTGCATTTTGCATTTTTGTTTAGTATGTATATAAAATAAGTAGTAAGCACTTGAGTATCTAATTTTTTAAAAAATCCTAATTAAAGATCAAAATTTCTTCTGAATGTTTTATGAATATGCAGGAAATATTTTCTCATCAATGTTTCAAGACTTTAAAAGTATGATGGAATAAAACAGGAAGTAGAAATAATTTAAAATACTGCAAGCAAAGAGAGTTAACTGGTAAGTCAAGTTTGTCCAACTTGCAGCCCACAAGCCACATGTGGCCCAGGTCAGCTTTGAATGCAGCCAAACACAAATTTGTAAAACTTCCTAAAACATTATTAAAGTTATGCACGGACCTTTTTTTTTTTTTTTTTTTTTTTTAGCTCATCAGCTATTGTTAGTAAGTGTATTTTATGAGTGGCCCAAGATAATTCTTCTTCCAACTCAAGGAAGCCTAAAGGTTGGACACCCTTGTGGTACATCAAATGTTTATTCAACAGATTCCGAGTCTGAGTGCCTCAATTCTCCAACCCATACTGAATGAAATGGGATAATGTGGACAAGAGATCTGAGATAAACGATGGGAAGAAAATGGTGATGGAGAATGCGGTTTGCCTCTGCTACCCAGAGTTAGAAGCTATGCAGTTTCATTCAGACTCTCAGCAGGAGCCTGCTTACGTGATTACTACACTGTTCTTATAAAACCAACTTTTACTTGCATGGTTCTCTACAGTCTGCAAAGCTTTTCCACATAATACAAGTAAATACCACTACAGCTTAACTTCTACAGCATGAAAGAGTCCTCAACTGACACACCTGCCTGAACATAAGTCTTCAGACAAGAGGACTGGAACCAATATGAACCCCTAAAGGCTGCCAATGACAAGGTGGGAGGGTTCTGGCCTCCTCCATTTCACAAAAGTCTGCACCTAGACCCACATGATATAGTCAGCAGATCAGATAAACTGGAAAACCACACATTTCAGGTTCGCCATCTATTGCAAAGTTCAAAAGTTGTAAGAAGTCCAAATTAAAAAAAAAACAACAAAACAGTTTAGGACATCACACAAATAGCTAATACGATACACAAAGTACAATGCTCTTAATTCAAATGTTTGCTGAATGAGTCTCATTCATCAGCTTTCCATAATTTGACTTAGATCTAAAAGAAGGTCCTTAACTGATGTATTTTGATTTGAAAAGCTCCTCTTTTTAAAATCCTGAAGTTTTAACTTTAAATTTCTATATTCAGGAGACCAGCAGAAATATAAAAAGAATTTAGAACTAAGTACAAGATGATCAGTTTGCCTCAATGGAATTTTTACATTTAATACTAGTGATGAGCTTAAGAACAGCAAGAAAAATCAATATGAGATTATAAAAGATAGCAAGCAATACACCTAAAGAACACTCTGTGCTTCAGCCTTACACTCCTGAGTATTTGTTAAGGTCACTTATCTCTTGGTACAAACAAAGGAACTTGAAACTGTCTTGTGAATCAATAGGAGGAAAGAAGAATGATTCCAACCTTTCACATGCATGAAAAAAAGAAGTAAAAAAATAGAAACTTTTAAAGGTGCTAAACTAGATTTAGGTTATTCGTTAATGCTTATTAAATATATTTTCATTTTCCACTGGAATGATGTTTTGATATACCTGAGGTGGATTATGCACTGTGAATGTGCTTGGCTACTGTGATGTGCTTGGCTCTACAATCTGCCAGGCCAGACTGAGCTAGTGCCCTGGAGAAATGCTTGAGGACCACAGCCTGAGTTTGAGAGAATCATTCCAAGGCAAAATCTCAGAACCACAAGAGAATTCTGCAGGTAACTAGTTCTTGCATGCCTGATCCTCATCTATGAGAACAGGTAAAAACAGTCATCTGGCCTCTTTTTAAATGCCTCTACTTGCAAAAACCTCCCTAGTTCCAGAAGCAACCACATCCAAAGTTAGAGCAACTTTTCTACACACTAACAAAATCCTCCATTTGCCCCAGATTCTCTATCCTGTTTTCTTTTGCCTTACTTAGCTAAGTGGACAAGGGTCTAATTTTTTGTCCAAACAGTAGTCCTTCATATAGTTGAAGGCAGGTCTCCCTGTCGTACGGAAACCTTCTCTTCACCTGGTTAAACCTCATGTTCTTTTTGTTGCTCCTCATTTGCCATGGTTTCAATCTCCTTCATCAGCTAGGTCTAGTTTCCCAGACCAGAGGTTGGAAAGTGCTTTTAGGCTTTGTGGGCCACGTGGGCCCTGTAAGGAACTCACACACTGACACTGAAGCAGGAAAACAGTCACAGAAAATACACAAATGGCCATGGCCGTATTCAAATAAAACCTGATTCACAAAACGGGTGGGCTGGGAGCCTTAGACAATCCAATTTGTTAAACCAACACAAAACTGAGACCGAGGGCAAAAGGAGCATTTCAAGTGGTGCAATGAGTAGAACAAGAACAAAACTATCAGTCCCTCTTCCTCAATAGCATTTCTCTAACTGACAACTGATGCTGAACTGATTATTAATTGCCCGCGGCAACAAAATCATACTGCAGACTTACATACAACTTAATAGCCATGTGAAACCCTCAGGCCTTTCTCATATGTACGGCTAAGGCATTTTTATGCTAATATGAGGTTGACTGTTGGAACCTAAGTGTAAGACTTACATTTACCATTTTAACATTTCATCTTGATGGACTCAACTCATCTTTCTATCTCCTCTAGATCTCTTCAGGTTCAGACCAGTTATCCAAGGTAATAGCTATGCCTCCCAAAACTCACAGTATGCAAATCTGTCATGCTAATAATGCCTTTACTTAAGTCTCTGTAAAAATGCTGATAAGGGCAGAACTTAGAAACATTTCTCTCAAAACTGCTATTACTACATTTAATAATTATTATTTGGGTATACAATTCTATACTGTCATCTACAGCAATTACTCTATTTCATGCAAAAGATTCATAGTCTTACTGAAATCCTGAATTACCTTAGATAGCATTTTGTCAAGTATTAGAAAGTTTCAAAACTTTTTTTTACTTCAGTACAAGAAAATGAAGCAGAATTCATTCTTCATTCATTCATTCACTCATTCATTCATTAAGACAACACATATTTATGATTAAGTGCCTATGATTTTGCCTGGCACTGTGCTAGGCCACTGGGAAGAGAATGGTGACCAAGACCAAAATGTTTTTTGTGTTCACCAAGTCTACAGTCTAGTGTGAAATAGATGATAACCAAGAAAACAATAATTGTAAGTTGTGATAAAACTGGGAAAGAAATAAAGGCTTCTCTGAGGAGGAGGAGATGTAAGCTGAGTCCTAGAAGGTGAGAAGACAGTCAGCTAAAGAACATATGAGACAACCGTGAGTCAAAGAAGCCAGACACTAAAGAGGACATGCTGCTATAGATTCCATTTCAATGAAGTTCGAAAACAGACAAAATTAGTTTATGGTAAAAGAAGTCATAAGAGGGAGTTCCCTGGTGGTGTAGTGGCTTAAGGCTTCGGCGCTGGCGCTGTCAGTACTGCGGCCTGGGTTCGATTCCGGGTCAGGGAGCTACCCACATACCAAAAAGCAAAAAAAAAAAAAAAAAAAAAAAAAAAAAAAAAAAAAAAAAAAAAAAAAAAAAAAAAGAAGAAGAAGTCATAAGAGCAGTTTGGTGACAGGGACTTCTGAAGTGCTAAAAACAATTCTATACCTTAATCTGGGTGGTGGGTACATGGATATACACATATGTAAACATTCATTAAGTCATATGCTCATGATCTGTACATTTATATATAATTTATACCTAAAAAGAAAGAGAGAGAGAAAATAAAGAATATACGTGTGCCAGTGTACACATCTGTGTGTGTCGTGTGTAGGTGCTGGGGGAGGGAGTGAATCCCAAGCTCCCTTCCAAGCAGAGAGAACAAAAGTGCGAAGACCACGAAGCTAGAAGTCCTTGAAATACGGGCGAAGGCAATGTCACTACAGCTTAGCGAGCAAGGAAGAGGAGTTTGAGATGAGACTGGAGACGGGGGCAGACAGTGAGGTGAATCTTATCTAAGTCCAGTATATGTCCTGGTTTATATTTTTAAAGTATCACACTGATTACAATGTAGGAAATGGGCTGGAGGGGGGCAAAAGTGCAAACACAGAAACGAGTTAAGAGACTATTACAGTACATCAGGCAAAAGACGACTATGGGTTAGAAGGGCAGGTCAGTGAGTCCTAAATTATTTCCAAAATACGCTGTGATGTGCCCAATTTTGAGAAGGACATTAGAAATGTGCATCTCCTCTTAATTTAAGAAGGAAATTGACTCTCATGAAAGAAAACTACGGGACCACTTCCTTGGGCCTAAAAGATTTCCTTTATACGGGTGCTGTATTTTAAATCCCTTCTGCGTCCTGATAAGAAAAGCTGATATGAACTGACTCACCCTTACCCCAAATGCAGAGCTCTGGACAGCTTATCAATGAGACTGAGGTCATTGTCCAGAGTATTGCTCATCTATTAATATAATCAGCTGCACATTTTCCTTGCTTTGTCTGTCTTCTAATCAATATGAGGAGAACAGGACTTTTACTTTCAAATGATTTTTAATACAAGGCTTGTCTTTAGTCATCTGAAATATAAACTTTATACCTGTAAAACATATTTAATTAACTTGGGAAATCCATAAAATGTGGCTTGAGTACAAGTTCATAATAGTTCATAAACTGTACTTATTCAGATGGGAAGCAAAGTCAAAATGACACTTCTGATTTTTTAAAATTAATTCCAAAATTACTGAGTGTAAAATCATCCATATTTTTAGGAGTAAAAAGCAAGATAGCCACTAAGAATTTACACTATAAAAACACCAAATCTAAAATTAAAATGAAAAAAAAAAAAAGGAAGGTTATATTAACCCTGGAAATAGAAGTTTAAAGTACTTATTAATACGAGACTTTAAGAACTACACCCACAGAGAACATGACTCAGGGGACAATGAGATCTCATGTCAGTGAATATCACCACTTCTATCTGCTAAGAAGCCAGAGAAGAAAAGGTGGTACGACAGGGGAAGAGCTAAGAGCAACGAGACAAGAACAAGCAAGTCATGAGGACAAACAGGTTTGCCTGCTGGACTTAGTCCGTAATAAGCTCTAACAAGAGATGAGGCACTTGTGAATACTAAATGAGACAATACATGTAAAGTTTGGCATATGGCAAATGCTACATAAATGTTTGCTATTATTATTATCATTCAATATTTATGACGATACCACTCCTGCCATTGCAACTTGCCCTCCCGAGCTCACCAGGCTCCCATCAGTCTCTCTGGAACCTTTCCCCAAATCTCCCTTATTCACTGGACAAATCCTTATCCAGTAAGTTGTGCCTCAATTAACCAAGACGTCCAGGTAATGCCCTGTGAACGTAATACACTGTAGTCAGCCTGCAATCACAGTGAGTGAAAACCGAAAAACCGAAACTTTCTCATGATTCCATGTGGTTCAGGAGCAGGAGGAAAGTGTTCTCATCTTTGAAATCATTACAGAAATATTCCTTTAATGGAGGACAATTTATCCACAAATGATACTTCTTTAGATCATGAAGTTCTCTTTAAATCCACAAACCATACCTTCACGTGGCCCCTTCCCAGAGAAGAGTCACTCACAAAAGATGACTGTTACCCTGTCAGATTCCACATCATTTATCATTTACATTGTAACTGTGCTTCTGTTTGGACCAATCTCTCATGAGTTTGGATACTCATGAGATATCAGTAATACCTCCCCGTTGGGCTAGCAAGAGGATTGAATTTTTGACTCAACCTGTTAGGTGCTCCTGTTGCCAAGGGTACCTGTTCGAAGTTAATGCTTTACAAAACCTTCACCTCAGCAACTGCTGCCTCTACCCACCCAGTCACCCACCAGAACCAGAATCATCCCTGACTGCTCCCC
Organism: Lyroderma lyra; assembly: GCA_004026885.1. Taxonomy (NCBI): domain Eukaryota; kingdom Metazoa; phylum Chordata; class Mammalia; order Chiroptera; family Megadermatidae; genus Lyroderma; species Lyroderma lyra. The sequence continues at coordinate 53,662 of PVJL010004826.1, forward strand.
ACCTTTCACCCCTTGGTCCCCACTCCACCACTTCCAGCTATGAGTCACCACGTTCTGCCAATTTAAAATAGTAAATCAAGGATCACAAACTCCAACGTCCACGAAGGACAAGCAGGCAAACTGAACAAAGGAGACCTGCATGAAGCCCATGGACTGGTAAGGAAATGGCAAACTAGAGACCAAATACCCTTTTTAAAGAGGGCAAGCTCTACTCAGCTTCAGGGGACTCCTGTCAAAAGGAAGTTCAGGGCCGATGCTGTTCAATATTCTGGTTAATCAAGAGAAGTGTAGGTGTAGGCCAAACTAAATACATCTGCTGGCCAAACGCTTGGGCAGGTTAACCAACGGGGACCTCTATTTTTGGAGTCCCCAACTCCCTTTCAATCCCCGTTGCTTAGACTCAGGCCTTCCTCATCTCTTATCCAGTTTTATGCAGGAAGATCCTGAGGTCTCCAGACCACCCTTACCTCCACCACCATACATTCATGTTTACAAAGTGCCAGGGTGAGCTTTCTAAAATTAAAATCTGATCCTGTTGAAAATCCCGAAGTGGCTCCCCAAAACCTGTAGCACTACAATGCACCTAAGAACCACCTGAGCTATTTGTTTAACATGCAGATAACAGCACTGTTACTAATCAGAATCTCCCAACGTGGGCCTCAGAATCTGCTACTTAAACACTTTCTCCTTGGACAACAGAAACACTGATCTAGAGAGGAATATCCAGAATCAAAGCATCCCAGTCAGTGAGCGTCCTCACCCTCCCCAGTCCCACCTCCTGCTATTCCACCACCTCTTTCCACTCCATTGTCTTGTTCTGTAATGACTTTCCCCCCCTCTTCACAGGGTAATATGGAGGGCTACTCAGCCTTCATCTTTCTAGAATGAGCTCTGTGTTCCCCTCCCTCCCCTCTGATGCCTTTCTCAGCTCTAACCCTCACTTCCCAGAGCTGTTTCCTTCTCTACCACAGCACCCAGCACTTAGCTAACTGCATTTATGAACTATTTATTTGTTCACATGCCACCAAAATGGGTCCCTTGAAGGCAGGAATTTTAGCCTAGCTTAATTTTTGCAGCCCCAATGCTATGCCAGACACAGAGTGAGCACTCAATAAATGTTTACTGAATAAACAAACCCAAACTGTATGAACCAGTAAGGGTGAAGCCCAGATTCTAGTTCTTAAGCATTACCATCAAGATGCAGTCTCTCTTCATAACCTAAACTGCAATACTAATAAATTCACAATGATCAACATTCCTATAATCAGGACAGGCAAATTAGTCAACTATAATAATAGCAGAAACCAACTCATCATAACATTATATTCTTGAACTCAAGGATCATTTCACAGGAACACTTTCTCTTTGAAGCAAAATGATACAATTTGAAACTAGCTGCTACACTATCAATTAAAACTAGGCTTTCCCTAGGTCAGATTAGGTAAACCAAAATGGAAGTTTCGCTCTTAGATAAGTGGGAAAACCCTTCAACTACAAAGACTTGTTCATTAAGTTGCCACTCTAAAGCTGCCAGACCTGTCCAAAGAAAGGACAGGTGGGGGCAGTGGGGCTCAGTAAGCTTCATGGAGGTGAAATCCTTCAACATAATTGTCTGAAGGTACATTTATAAGTAACAGAGAACAATGGTAGTTAAACTGCTGACATCTTCACATTCAAAATACAAAAGTGTCCTTCTGCTATCCAAGAGATACACAGCTTCCTTTTAGCATACTTCCAGAATGGTTTATATTCTTTTATACTTTCATTCCTTCAATAAATGTATGTTGAGTGCCTCCTCTGTTCATGTGCTAGACCTTGCTCATGTTGAACGAGACACCTATATGCCATGCCCTCCCAGAACTCACATCCTAACAGAGAAGGCAGACACTAACTATTTAACTGTTTAATAAACCTGCGGTAACACAACAGCGAGCACAAGTGTTAAGAGGGCACATACAGAATCTATCCCATGCTTTCTTCTGTACTGAAAATCAATTGTTTACAGATTCTTACTACAAAAATCTAATGACCACTCTCCATGTCACCCCTTTCAGCAGTTACTCTGAATAACTGTCAGGTTTCCAACTGTAGCTCTCAGATATACCACTAGGGAAGATAAGTTAAACTAGTTTAAAAGTTATTTTTTCCACCAGCGGCTTTTATAGTATCAATTTGCCTTGACATCCCTTTGTTCTAATATACAGGGTCGCTTCAGGGACTAAAAAGCTCTTTTGAGTGTTGTGAGTCTTTGCCCATTTATGGGTAAAGTTGTCTTAATTCAGTAAGCATTTATAAAACACTTACTGTCAAAGACCACACAATGGGAATGTGTGATCTTCAGAAAGGAAAGGTCTCTAGGTGGGATGCACATTCCAGTAAAACTGACCACATGGATTTTTCCCTTGGATGCCTTTGGATTCCTACTTTTTAATAAGAACACAGTACTGAGTAAGAAACCCTCTACTAGAAGAAACAAATTTGTACTTTGCCCTTTTTTAAGAAAGAAGCCTCATTATAACTAAAAGAACATCAACAAACTATATTTTAGTAAACATTGTATACTTGCTTAATTGACGTTTGCTTCCCAGGATGATGGGAAATCTGCTGTCAGACATAGCAAGCCAGATAACAGAAGGGGGGAAAATAGGAACAGAAAAGCACCCTGTAATTTCCTGTAAATCAGCACACCTACCAGTTGGAAATACCAATCTAGAGAAGACTGCTTTAAGAAGTAGATTTCCTATTACAGACACTGCTGCAAATGAAACAGATATTCTGTGGGCACTTACCCAGAAAGCTGGATCCTACTAAGGAAGACAAAATTTTATATGTCAATATTTACAGTGCAAAACAGATTAACAGAAAAGGGGTAGAGTTTAAGGCAAAACAGGAGATTATCTGGGTTAATAACCTTCTTTAATAAAAGTTGTAAAGCACTGGCCTGGGTTACCAATGCTCTGGAACTGCTTTCCTCTTAAAATTTTAAGACAAGTCAGCAGCACCTCAGTTCAAAATGGTACAAACATCACTCGAAAGCACAGAATATACTATGCAACATTCTAAGGTCCCTTGGAGTTTCTCTAATTCCAGCTAGACACAATCCATTATTTTTTTTTTTTACTCATCCCACAAATGTGTATTGGGTGTCTACGGTAGCACAGTGCTCGAGCCAAGGTGGTCCTAAAGACAAGTCTAATCCCTTGGGCATTACATTCTAATGAGGCACATTAAAAACTAATTGTATAAGGAAGCAGAAGGTGCTATGAGAACACACTAAGGGGAAAGCAGGAGTTAGGGAACACTTCTCTGAGGAATGTGACGTGAGGATGAACAAAAATGGGGAAGGGAGCTACATTCCTGGCAGACATAACATTACTTGAAGATCTGAAAGAAGTGGGGGGGCGGGGGGGCAGATGGTGAGTGGCATGACATGAAGCTGGTGGCACATACAAGGCCCAGATCATTCAGAATCATGTAGATCGCACTATGAATTTCTGGGCTTCATTCCAAGAGCAATGTGAAGACAAGGCAGGGTTTTAAGCAGAGAAGTGCTGTGACCAGATGCTTACTTTTTAAAAGATCACTATGAAACCTAGAGAAAGGACTGGAAGGGCAAAAGCAAATGTGCGTGAGCAACATGTGAGTGTAGTACTGAATGATAACCCAAAGTACAAAATAAACATCCATGAATTCATACTGAACAAATGACTGAAGAAATAAACAAACATGGGGAAGAAAAGACAAATCTTCCATGCAGAATTCCAAATAAATTATGTACACTCAGCCTTCAGTGAGGCAGAACATAACCCTCCACTCCTCAGTGTAGGGTGTGCATAGTAAGTAACCTCCATCCAGAGAGAGTAACTTTATGGGGAGAAACCCGACAAACACTACCTCAGCCAAGCGGTCAAAGTCAACAACGGTGTGCTGACAAAACCTACTCTTCATAGGATACAGAGAGAATGGCCCTTTACCTCTGTGGCCTTTCTCCCCAACACACATAACCCTCATCTAATCTGAGAAAAATATCAGACAAATCCCAAAAGGGACATTCTACAAAATAGCTGACCAGAACTCCTCCAAACTATCAAGGTTATCATAAACAAGAAATGTCTGAGAAACTGCCATAACCAAGAGGAGACTGAGACGTGATGACTAAACGTAATGTTACACATGGATGAGACCCTGGAACAGAAAAAGATCATTAAGTAAAAACAAAGGAAATCTGAATAAAGTATGGGTTTCAGTTAATAATGTGTATATATTGGTTAATTAATTGTGACAAATGCATGAATGCAAGGTGTTAATAGGGAAAACTGGGTGTGGAATATATGGGAACTCTGTTCTACCGTCACAATTTTTCTGTAAATCTATGCTAAAACTATGTTTTAAAACTATTCTAAAATAGAAAGATGACTTAAAGTGTATGTGGGGAACCTAGTAAGGAAACCACTCTTCCAGTTCAGGCTAAAAATGATAGAACACATAGCACCTGGTGATTCACTGGCTGGTGGGTGGGGTCGAGGAATCAGGAGTGAAAGCGACACAGGTAGCAAGGATGAAAGGTTACTACCCAGATTTCACGCTTGGACAGCTGGATGGATAGAGAAGTCGTTCACTGATAAGGGAGCAATGAAGGTGAACCAGATCTGGAGGAAAAGTTAAGCATTTACTGGAGGCCCATTATGTGCCAGGTGCTTCTCAAATTTTTATAATCGTTTTGCACGGTAGAGTCCAAAGCCAAATTATTAGATTTTGGTATCAGGTTGGTTTCAGGTTTATATGTACTCCAAAGCTCGCGCTCTTTCCACTACATAGTTCCTTCCTGTGTTACATTTATTTCATCTGGCAGCCCAGGGGCCCCAAGCCAGGGCTGAGGAAGCCACTTGACTGGGAGTAGAAGTGGAGTGCATCAGCAGTATGGCCTCAGTAGTCACTCCCTTTCCCCGGGCCTCATCGGCTAAATGACCATCTCCATCTCTGAAGTTGTATACAAGAAAGGCGGATAGAAACTTAATTAAAATAAAGGCAAAATACACCCCAGATGGGAACTGTATCAGCTCTCAGGGGGCTAAAAATAATAATAAATTAAGTAAAGAAGCGAAGGGAATTCTCTCGCTCCACTTTCAAGGAGCGGTCTCCGAAGGCAAAGACGATATCCCCGGAGAGGTGCCGAGTCGAGGCGGCGGGCCTAGGATGCTCCCACGCACCCCGTCCCCAATGCCCCAGGACTCGGCAAGACCTCCAGACAAACGCCCGCCAGCCCGCACGGAACCATGCGGCACAAGGTGACACAGATCGCGCCGGCTCCTCAGCCGCCGGGGAGCGGCCGGACTAAGGAGGGAGAGGGGCGTCCGCGGGGCCCGCGCTACCTTGTACTTATCAAAGCCAGCCAGCTGCTCCGGGCTCACGTATTCGTAACCGGCCATGACGACCCGAACACCGAGCTCCCACTCGGCAGCGCCTAACCACGAAAAGATGCAGAAACACAAGCACTGGCTAGGTAAAGATGGGAAGAAGTGGGCAGGCAATATTAAGAATCGAGCTCCGCCCACCGCGCATGCGTATCCTCCCCGGCCACGCTACCTCCTCCAACGCGCAAGCGCAACTTCCACTTCTCCCCGCCCACCGAGGGAGGGTCTCCAGCTCGCTCACCGGTCCCCCCCCGTCATGACGTTGCAGCCCAATCAGCATGGAATGGGTAACACTAAGTCCCGCCTTCCAGATCTTCTCGTTGTTCCATTCGCTAGCGTCAAAAATTGGTGAGCTGAGGTAAGGCGAAGGGGAGGTGAAAGGTCAGATGTCCGCCCCCTTGGTTAAGGGAGGCGATTATGTGTTATCTCAATCAGTGTGGAGATTTAAGTCTCCCCTTTTAAGCTCCTGTTCCCGGCCCGCTTCCAGCTCCCGGTATGGTGCTCTGCACACAGTGAGAATTTGGTGAATGTGATTTGACAGAGAAACCAGTGGGAGGCTGGATGAGAGACTTTTTGCAGTCGGTAAATGTGTGTGAAAGGGCACTGGAGAAATCGCTTAGGTAGTTACGAATGCTTTGTCAACCTAGGACCTCCTCACCACACTGCGCTCTGTCAAACTGTTCCAAATTAGAATTGTTAACGTCTCCAAACCGTATAAAAGCACCGGTTTCTAAGTCTGTAGGGGTCTTTAAGTGCTTTTTAAAGAAGTGTATTTGGATAACGGAGCCCAGTTAATTGTAGAAAGAACACTAGATCAACTGCTAGTGTGTATCAATCTAATAATAAAATGTAATAATCCTAAAAGTTGCTACCATTCATTGAGCGACTTCTTTGTGAGGGAAGGGGGGAATTTAAATACATTGTCACCAATTCCCATAACAACACTATGAAGTGGAAGGCATTGTCCCCACTTTACAGATTAGGCAATCAAAATTCAGATTACTTAACCTACCTAGGATCATTAGAGGTACCCCCGGATTTTTCAAAAGTCCCCATTAGAACACTTCACTTTTAAGAAAGACCTATATTATACAGCAGGTCTTCAAATAATATCTTTTCATTCAGCGTATTTATAACAATGAAATGCAATAGAAACTTAACACTTGTTTATATCAATTGGCCTATGGTAATTTTGGTTTCAGTATCTGTTTCACTTAAAGTTGCAGAACCAGTCTCAAGGGCACTAAATGAGGACTTACCGTACCAGTTTTCACTAACTGAAAAAATTTAAAGAGGATGCTCCCTTTTATGGAAAAAAAGAGAAAACAGCATTTAGCATTTGTTTTGCAGCAAGCTGTTAACAGAGGCAGCATGCACACCTAGCAATGAACGTGGTACCACTTTTACTATGTGTTAGTGTTATTTTAGGTTTTATTTGATATGATTTGGTTATTTTGGGGGATCTGTGGATGCTCAAAAAATTTTTTCTATATAAATTAAGGCTGATTGATTCTTTGCTTTAGGCCATTTTGGCTTATGAAAGTTTTCATAGGAACACTCTACTTTCAGATAGCAAGAGAAGCCTGTAATTCCATAGCTCAGAAATGGTGAACCAACATGAAATGAAGTCCTTATAGAAAGCCACTACCTAAGGGAGCCTCTCCATCTCTCTGGGTTCTGAAAGAAGGGTAGTTATTTTGAGATTTCTTGTGTTCCTTACACATTCATTCATTCAATAAATGACATGATACTATATAGAGAAAACCCTAAAGATTACACTCGCACACACACACACACACACACACACACACACACAAACTGTTAGAACTGATAAATACAGTAAAGTATCAGGATACAAAATTAATATTCAGAAATTGGTTGCATTTTTATACACAAATAATGAACTGTCAGATAAGGAAATTAGGAAAGCAATCCTACATACAATTGCATCCAAAAATAAAATACCTAGGAATAAATTTAACCGAGGAGGTAAACACTTATACTTGGGAAATTGTAACAGTTGAAGAAAGAAATTAAAGAAGATACAAATGGAACATATGCTGTGCTCATGGAAAGGAAGACTTACTATTAAAATGTCCATACTACCCAAAGCAATCTATAGATTCAATGCAATCCCCATCAAAATACCAATGGCATTTTTGACAGAACTAAAACAAATAATTCTAAAATTTATGTGGAACCACAAAATACCCTGAATAGCCACAGCAGTCTTGAGAAATAAGAGCAAAGTTGTAGGTATCACACTACCTGATATCCAATTATACAAGGCTATAGTAATCAAAACAGCATGGTACTGGCATACAAACAGATGCATAGATCAATGGACCAGTATAGAGAACCCAGAAATAAATCCATGCCTCTTTGGTCAATTAATCTATGACAAATGAGGCAAGAATATACAATAGGATAAATGGTGTTGGGAAAACTGGACAGATACATGCAAGAAAAAATGAAACTAGACCACCTTCTTATACAATATACAAAAATAAACTCAAAAGGTGTTAAAGACTTAAGTGTAAGGCTTGAAATCATAAAACTCCTAGAAGAAAACATAGGCAGTAAACTCTCTGACATTGCTCTTAGTGATATTTTTTCTGATATATCTCCTCAGACAAGAGAAACTAAAGAAAAAAATAAACAAATGGAACTACATCAAACTAAAAAATTTTTTGCACAGCAAAGAAAACCATCAACAAAACATAAAGACAACTTACTGAATGGGAGAAGATACTCACAAATGATACATCTGATAAGGGGTTAATATCCAAAATGTATATAAAGAACTCATACAACTTAACACCAAAAAACAAACAATCCAATTAAAATATGAGCAGCGGACCCGAATAGACATTTCTCCAAAAAGGGCACACAGTTGACTAATAGACATATAAAAAGGTACTCATTGTCACTAATCATCAGAGAAACGCAAATTAAAACAATGAGATATCACCTCACACCTGTTAGAGTGGCTATCATCAATAAATCAACAAACAAGAAGTGTTGGGAAGAATGTGGAAAGAAGGGAACTCCTGTGTTCTATTGGTAGGGTTGCAAATTGGTGCAGCCACTACATAAAACAGTATGAAGTTTCCTCAAAAAACTAGAATTTCCTTATGACCCAGAAATTCCACTTCTCAATATTTATCTGAAGAAATCCAAAACACTAATTTGAAGATAGGCACCCCTGTGTTTATTGCAGCATTATCTACAATAACCAAGATATGGAAGCGACCTAAGTGCCCATCAATAGATGATTGGACAAAGAAGTGTTACATTCTACAATGGAATATTACTCAGCCATAAAAAAGAATGAAATCTTACTATTTGTGACAACATGGACGGACCTAGAGTGTATTATGCTAAGGGATATAAATCAGACATAGATCATATGATCTCACTTATATGTGGAATCTAAAGAACAAAATAAATGAACAAACAAAACAGAAACAGACTGATAGATACAGGGAACAAACTGATGGTTGCCAGATGGGAGAGGGTTTGGGGGACTGGGTGAAAAAGGTGAAGGGTTTAGAAGTACAAATTGGGGAGTTCCCTGGTGGTGTAGTGGCTAGGCTTCGGTGCTGTCAATGCTGCAGCCTGGGTTCAATTCCTAGCCAGGAAGCTACCCACATTAAAAAAAAAAGAAGTACAAATTGGTAGTTACAAAATACTTTTAAGTATGTAAAGTACAGCATAGGGAATATAGTCAATAATATGGTAATAACTATGTATAGTGCCAGATAGGTACTAGACTAATTGGGGGGATCACTGCATGAATTATGTAAATGTCTAACCACTATGCTGTACCCCTGAAACTAATATAAAATAATATTGAATGTAAACTGTAATTTAAAAAAAAATACCTGTTGGGGGATCAATATACACCAATTGTGTCATTATTTCTGTATATGTCTTATCTCCGCTTCTAAAGTATAATATTCTTACAAGATAATAGATATAATACCTCGTACGTGGTAGATGATCAGTAAACTTGCCCTAAGAGAAATTTGTATTGCCAATGTAAGAAATCTCCAAACCTGTAGAGAACTTTCACAAGAATTTATTTGAGGGAGTTCCCTGATGGTGTAGTGGCTAAGGCTTCGGTGCTGTCAGCGCTGCGGCCTGGGTTCGATTCCCAGCCAGGGAGCTACCCACATTAAAAAAAAAAAAAAAAAGAATTTATTTGAACCCAATCTGAGGACAAATGCCAGAAACAAGATTTCAAATGCTCCAGAGAAGGACAGTTTTACAGTTTCTTTTATGCATTTGAGATTAAGGAGGGAATGTAAGGAAGATTATGTGAAGGTGGGAATTGTTTCAGGACAGTTAAGATTATGTGCTCTCTTAAGGGGGGTTAAGTTATTTCAAAAGTGTATCAGCGGGCATGCACACAATGGACAAGACTTGCATGAGGCAAAAATAAAATTTTTATAAAGTTTTATGATGGGAACTACCCACCACAACCTGCCTAGTCAGGAATTTAGGCTCAGATTACACTGTGAGGTTACTTTCCGTAGAATCCCTTTTTCATCCACAGTACCTCTTTTTTTTTTTTTTTTTTTTAATGCAGGTGGTTCCCTGGCTGGGAATCGAACCCAGGCTGGAGCATTGACAGTGCCAAAGCCTTAGCCACTACACCACCAGGGAACTCCCCATCCACAGTATCTTATACATCTTAATTTTCCCCATGTACCATAGCCCAGTGGCTTGCAAATGGTCAATATATTCTTTTGAATAAATGAACAAAGATCTCTTTGATATGCAACGAAATGCCCAGCTTTGAGAAGGATATTAGAAACATCATTCTCCCTTTAATTTAAGAAGGGAATTGGCTCTAATAAAAGGACAACTATGAAACCACTTCCTTGGACATAAATATATTTCCTTTATGCAGGTAGTATATTTAAATCCTTTCTGTGTACTGATAAGAAAACTGAATTGACACACCTTTGCACTAAACATGGAGTTTCTGGACAATCTGTTCATCAGACTGAGGTTATTGTCCCAAGTAACAGCAGATTTCCTTTGCTATCTGTTTCTTCAAACCAATATGAATGGAGGGGAGGGAGGACTCTTAATCTGAACCAAAAAAAGGCGGGGAAGGTCTACAGAAAGAAACCTCACAGAGTGCTCTGATCATAAATTTCTAAATGGGTAGGTCATGGTGGGCAGTCACTCCCCAGGCCTGTAACTTCGTTGAAAGCTGGTTAAGCTAGCCATGTCCCTTGTTGTTGTACATCTGAGTTAGTTAACACACCTTTGGGATGTCAGAAGTAATACCCTTCGAAGGCATAACCACCCTCTGTTCTGGCTCAAATAAAGTCTTGTAACAATTCTTCACAGGTTTGGAAATTCTTAGGTTGACACTGTCAAATGATTTTTTATATAAGACCTTTGCTTATCATCTGAAATATAAACTTCATACATGTAAAACACATCTTAGTTAATTGTGAAAAGTCATAAATGTGGCTGGAGTACTGCCTCCTAATAGGTCATAAACTTCACTTATGTTTTAAGCAAACTCAAATTAACATTTCTGATTTTGTAAAATCCTTTTTTTACTTCTCTAATATTTTCTTCAACAGCAATTTTTTTAAAAAAAGAGCAGCTTTTAATTTTGTGAAAGTTACAATGTGCTGACTCTCTTCTGCGGAAGGTTATAACAAGTTCAATCAAGTATATGTCAGGCTGAGACTTTCTTAACTGAAACACAACACAAAGCTTTGTTTACCCTTTGACATCCATCACTTACTGGGTGTGTGATCCCAAACAACTCACGTCACCCAACTCCAGTTCTCTTTTTAAAACAGAGGATGTTAGACTAAATCCCTATGATCCTATCCATCTTTGACATTTAATGAAACTATATCATTTAAATTATTTAAGATTAAGTCTGGAAAATGATCATAATTCTTGTCCTGCCTTACAGTTATTACATAGAGCATGTGAAGTGATACAGCTTAAACCTATGTAATTAAGCCCATACAAATATCAGATATTTTTTCCAAAATTCCATGGATCCTAAACCTGGGCAAGCTTTACGAAGTACTCTCACCAGAAAAAAATGCCAAGTAAACAAATTTGCCTTTTTATCTCCTCTTTCCTGGGTTCCATTCCAGGAGGCATTTGTCCCCAGGGCAGCCCAGAGCTCCCAGGACACCCTCACCCTGGCCTGGCTGTTCCCATCTACACCCTATGCTGTGCCCACCGCCCATGGTGGTCCATCATGGCCTTGCTTCTCGCGCCTGTCTCTGTATCCATGGAAGTTTCTCTCTCCTACATCTAGTACACGCAAGAGCAGGCTATTTGCCTTCCAGCATGATATCATAGAAAATATTTGTGCCAGAAACTATGAAATACTTTCACCTTTGCAACAGGTGTTTTAATTCCTGGAATTACTGTTATGGTTGGTCTGAAGAGCTACCTGGGGATATCTAGATAATTGGAAGTTAGTTAAGAACTAATAGAGTTAATAACTTCAATGTAAGTTATTAAAGCCATAAACATGGACAAGTTTTCCCAAAGAAGCTTATAAAAAGATATTGATTTGGTTTTCATTTTAAAATAATAATAATGCCTTATATTCATAAACTCTGATTCTCCAAGCAATTTGACGTCTCACTAGGTCATCCTAACCATCCTAAGCCGTGGGCCTAATTGTGTAGAAAGGACAATGAAAGAAAGACATAGCTTGCCCCAAAGTCACCCAATTTGTTTATGGTAAAACTGGAACAAGAATACAGGTCATCAAACTTTTGGTGGAATAACTTTTTTCACTGCATCATGGTAAGATGTTAAAAAAAGAAAATTCACAAGTCAGTTTTTAATCAAGACTGAAGAAGAAAAAAAACTAGGAAAGAACTGAACAGTCATTAAGTTGCTTATTGTTTGTTAAAAAAATGGAATTTCCTGGCTAGAGTAAACCTTCTCAAGTTGGGTTTTATCTGCCTGGTTTGTGCTGTATTTTACATTTTCCCAAGTTAATCCTTCTAGGATTTATTGCTTTATTTATTGCTTTATTTATTGACAAGGTCTGGGCAATATACTCAGATTCAGCATAAACTAATGCTGTTTTGTACCTCCTACTCCCAGTCAGTGAAGGATGGTGGTGTCCCTGCTATTCTGTGACTTGTCATCCTGCCAGCCTCCCAATGGTTTTCTGGACATTTTTGTGCTTAACCTTTGAACCCTAACTCAGTGGTGTCAGTAGTCATTCAAAACCAAGAGAAGCAGTGTCAAGGTTCAGAGGGACCCAGAGCCCAGTGTGACATGACGTAAGAATAAAATCACAGGTCTGGTAATTTTTTTAGAACCTCTACATACTTGCCATTCTTGTTTTGAAGATGAGTGATTATTTCTTTTATAGCCATTTTTCATGAGCATGACTATGACTGTTAAAGAGAAGAAGAATTTTTCTGAAAAATTGATCTCAGACAAAGTTTACATTGAGCAAAGTTTTATTTTCAGCATTCCAGAAGCTCTGTTAGTAACCTAGCATCTGCATTTTCGGAGCAGCCAGAGAATTGATACCTCTCCTACACACACACATCCTCCTCCCCGTTATCACTGCACTAGAATAGAAGCAGAATTGTAGATCAACGAAGTGCAAGTCATTTATATGGGCAGCTGTAGTGGCATCTCCCGTCATGCCTTTCCCCTCATTCCTGTTTGCCTCGTCTAATGTCAGGTGTGCAGATAAAACCAAATGTAACTACTATTCTTTTTATTACTGTTATTATTATTTCAATTTGAACATACAGGTTTCCTGTAGGAATCCTCAAAAACCTGGGGTTGAGACAATAGTTGCCAATGTAAATATCTACCACATGACCAGAACTCCAGCAGAAACTGGCTCTACTTTTAGGAAAAAAGATTCACAAGTATGAAACAATGTATACAAGTAACAACTTTATTATCTCTTCATATACATTTGCTGAACATTAACTGGTGCTAAATCCAGAGACCATGAAAGACCCTGGAGATAGTTGAGTAAAACATGGACCCCGCCCCCAGGCAAGAGTACATTATCACTAACTACATCCTGTGAACGACCAGTACCATCTAATGCCCTGCCTCTTCAGAGGTTCTTTCTTTCTCCTTTCTTCCCCTCACCTCTTCTCTCCTTTTTCAAAATTCACTCTTAAAGTGTGAGATATTTTGTCTTGGACAGAGAATTGACTTAAAGACAGGAAACAAATGGTTGGAATCAAAAGAAAACTCTCTAAATAGATTTTGAGATCTCACTGGAATTGATTTAATATTTTGGTGAATAATCTAGAAGGTGGGGTACAGAAACAACTCTGAATATACTAATAATGGCCTTTTATAATGAAATGCCATATCAGTAGGCATAAACTGCAAGAAAAAACACTTTTAAAAAGTAAGCAGATGTCTAAGTGATTTATCAATCACTCAAATCACTCAATACTTATCAACCTAAAATAACCATTTCACTTGCTCATAATTCTGTGGATCAGCAATTTAGGCTAGGCTCACCTGGGCAGTTCTACTCATTTTGCTGGTCTTATTATTCCAAGAGGGCATAGTAGAAGCTACTAGACCTTTCAAGGCCTAGGCTCAGAAGTCACACATTGTTACTTCTGTTGCATTCTACCAGACAAAGCAAATCACAAGGCCAGCCTAGGTTCATGGGAAGGGAAACTGATGCCACCTCTTTTTTTTTTTTTTTTTTGGCTTTTTGGTATGTGAGTAGCTCCCTGACTGGGAATCGAACCCAGGCCGCAGCACTTACAGCGCCAGCGCCGAAGCCTTAAGCCACTACACCATCAGGGAGCTCCCATGATGCCACCTCTTAAAGGATGGACTGGCAAGGGTCCTGCACAGAAGGATGGGAGAAATTATTACAACCATCTTTGCAAGTAATCTGCCACTTCAGATAAGCTGCCATAGCTAAAAGACAAGATAATAAGTTTCATTAGGATGTGATTTGGAAACCATCCAATTACATTTGAATTGCTTTAAGGTATTCAGAGAAAGAATGGCAAAAACAAACTAAAAGTAGCAAGTCCTTGTCACCAGGCTTCATTAGGGCAACACAAGCTGCCGCTCACTCTCCAGCGCTATGCAGTCTGGTTCCCAGCCTCACCGGCTCCAGGGAAATGAATGTTTCCAGGCTTCTCCATTTTGTTGCTAAATCAAATGGACACTTTCGACTTCTTATTTGACTTTTATCAGCTTTCCTGCTTATCATTATGTCCTTGACACTTCCTCCTGCCTTGATTGCTTTGAATTACTCTTGTCCTTATTCTGCTCTCTCTGACCCCACTTCTCAACCACCACCACCCCCCCACACACACACACACACGATCTCCTAGGAATGCAGGATTATTCATAAATCCTTAAATCACCTCAGCCTGTATTTACAAAGCTTCTATTTTTTTGTTCCTGCCTACATAACTCCTTCTCAGTATTCAAGATTCACTTTAAGTTTTATTTCTTCCAAGAAACATTTTTTTGGTCCCAGTTCCTAACCTACTGCAACCTCCCTTTACTAGAGTCAATTCAATTCCTCTGTGCTCCTATGGCATCGTGTGTACCTTTTCCTTTTTATTTACATGTTATGAAATTATCTATTTTCTCATCAGTCTTATTGGACTACAAATGCCTTGAGGATAAGGACCACATCTGTATACCTCTGAACCTAGCATAATGCCTTATACCCAATAAGTAATCAGTAAGTTTTTGTTGAATTAAATTGAACTGTGAAGGAATAAAGAAATCTACAGCATGTTGCTAGCAGCAACAAGTGTTATAAAATTCTTTCTACTCATTGACCTAGTAATCCCATTTTGGAAGAATATACTTCCAGGAAATAACCTGAAAGAAAAGTATCTTTGTCGCAAAGACTTATAGGGAGCCATATTTAGGATGTCTGACAATTAAGTCTGTGAACTTGCCACCGTGCACTTATGTTGGCAGCACTGTACAAACAACTTGGTAAGGTGTCATAACCTTGGTGTATCTGTGTCTCACAGCTGTGTTCGTGTTGATATGTGGCGGTGTCACATTGTTGCATGTTTTGTGTGCTGTTGCGAGAATGTTGGAGCTTGAATTAGAGCAATGAAACAAACGTTAAATTTCTTGTTACACTTGGCAAGAGTGGCATGTTAGTCCAAGTTTATGGGGATAATGCCATGAAGAAAACGGCAGTGTACAAATGGATTAAATGTTTTTCTGAGAGCAGAGAAAGCATCACTGATGAAGAGCAGTCAGGGAGGCCAGTAACGAGCAGAACTGATGAAACATTGCAAAAATTTGACGAATTGTGCCTCAAAATCGTCACTGACTGTGAGAAGCACAGCAGACCAAGTAAATATTGATAGAGAAACAGTTAGGAAAACCTTAACGGAAAATCTTGGCATGAGAAAGGTGTGCACAAATGGTCCCAAGGGAGCTCACCGATGAACAAAAGCAAGGAGAGTAGAAGTTTGCCAAGAAGATGATGTTTTGGGCCATGTTATCACTGGTGATGAAACATGGGTGTACCAATATGACCCCGGGGGAGGGACTTCTCTTGAAATGTGACCAAGGAGACAGAGAAAGAGCTGGAAGAAGATGACAGGAGCTAAATGAGATCCTTTAGAACAGAGTCCAACAGAGATGTTCCTGGGTAGGGATGGATTTAAGGCCAAAGCCAATTTTGACCTCTCCTTCTTTGTGGCTCCAAAACTGGGCAGGGTGTCCAGGGCAGCCTTGTGGATTGAGGTCATGTCCTTTATGCCCCTGTCTTCCTGGTGTCTTCAGGACTGCCAAGCTGCAAACACCATGCCTGCAGCAGCTGCAGCTCCTTCTGGGGCCCAAAACAGAGTTGTCAGAAAGGATGGCAGGGGCTCTACGTTCTCTTCCTGTAAAGATCTAGATTGTTACTGCTATATTTTAACTGTCTTAGTGGGGGACATTCTTGCTGTTCCACAGTGTTTGAATTGTTGATCATTTGGATCATTTTTGTTTTTATTTCAGATTTTAACACATTGATCTATGTAAACCTGATGAGGAGAATTGTCCCAAGTTCAGCTCCGAGTCCCACGTCATCTGTGCCTTCCATGCTTTTCTGACCTGTGTCTTCTGTCCTCACTCTGACACCAGAGTGCAGCAGTGCAGACCATTCCTCCAGCACCAGCCACCCCGCCCTTTTCACTAACTCCTCCTAACGAGGAGACCCCCTCACTCTCCCACCTCAGGGTAGGAAATGGTGCCGGTGCAGGGGGCACACCCTGACCACACACAGCTGCTGGGTGTTCATTTTAGAGCAGCGATGTTGGGGACGCTGTGACACAGAGCAAAGGCTTCACCGCTAAGTGTGGAGCAGCCACATGAATTCCTCTGCTTGTCGGAGAGGATGAGGGACAGCCCACAGCGGTGTCAACCACAGGGTGGGACTGTGGGGGATAGAGCAGGAACTCGCTTCCTCTGTGCAGTTTGGCGGTTAGATGTCTCTGTGTACGTTTTAAAATAATCATAATAGAAAGAAAAGTCAGCACTCACTTTCTGTCTTTGAATATTTAAATGATTCACACTGGAAGGACAAAGGGAGAAGGCATCTTTCTAAAGACATACTTTACACTGCACCCATAAATGTACGTTAGCAGCAAGAGCGTGAGGATCAGTCAAGGGCAAGAGAGCTTCCCGTCTCTCTGGTCACCATCACTATCCATTTGAACTGTAATATGATATAGAAAATAATATACTTGATATTCACGGGCCACCACCAGCAGGTAACAGCTGTTAATCTTTTCCATGCCTGCTTCACAGCTTCTCTTTGTTTGATTGTTTGTTGGTTTTAACTGAAGCTCCAGCTCCTCACCACTTTCTCTTTTGTCCTCAGAGTTAACACTATCTTAAAATTGTGTTTATCATTCATGTTCAAATTTTTATACTTTTATTATATGCGTTCATATCCAGATTCGATATAGTAGTATTTTGTGCTTGTGTGTGTGCATTTAAATGGTATCCACAGTTCCTAACTTCTAACAACATGGTTTTGAGGTTGATCTGCAGTGATACATACAGATCTAGTTCATTTGTTTTCATTTCTGCATGGTTTTAAAGTGTAGTCGTGTGTTGTAAAACGATATACAGTGTGTTTATCCATTCTACTACTGATGGATGGTATATGGCTTCCACTTCTTGGGCCATTGTTTAATAAATTTCTTTTCTAAATTTTTTTTTGTTTTAATTCAGACTCTCAAGAAAAAAACAATCTGAGAAATATATTCAAGGAAAAAAGCAACTTCTTTGTATAATTCATTTGTGTGTGTAAGAGCAATATGAAGAGTAGTGGTCCTTTTATTTTTAAAAATAAGAACAGGAAATGTAACACTTTTTAAATAAATGATTCAAAAGCAAAGTACATAATTTAGTTTGTTTTATGACCAGAAAGGGAGCCATAAGTATTTTCAGTTTCTCAATTACACATTTATTAATTGTTTTACTTTTTTTCAACAAGCCTGCATTGCTGTGATAATCGAAAATCAAAGTCACTGCAATTTTCCGTAAGTTGTTATTTATTTGCTTGCTTTTATATTTTTAATGTAGGTATTCTGTTGTTGTCCAAACACAGTGGGCTCTTAATTGAATGCAAACTCCTTTTGGGTGGGATTTATTCTTTAGCTCTGAGATAAAGATCCAAACTAATTCTACCCCAGATTTAAGAAGGGAGTGTGGTACCCACCTCATTTTCATCTGATCTGGGTATTATGTGGCCAATTCACTTACTATTGGCAGTTGTGATCCATCAAATAGCCTCTGTCTATCGCATTATACAGTTAGATTGAGGAGTCTGGATTTTATGCTGTAAAGCATATTTTAAAAGGGAATAACTTGAGTGTTCTAAAAATTTTTGAGAATATTCTTAGATCTTCTGTAATGCATTTAGAGAAATCTTTCTTTAAAAATGTAATAATGGTGATTATAAGGGAACAGTGTTTTTGTTGTTGTTTTTGTTGATTTTTTGGTGGTTCCCTGGCTGGGAATCGAACCCAGAGCCATGGCCTTGAGGGCAGGGAAGCCTAGCCACTACACCCCCAGGGAACTCCCAAGGAACCCCCAGGAACCCCCCAGGGAAGTGTTTTAAGGGAATAGATGTGATCGACATTATGTAATTCACCTAGATCAGTGGTTCTCAACCTTCCTAATGCCGCGACCCTTTAATACAGTTCCTCATGTGGTGGTGACCCCCCATAAAATTATTGTCGTTGCTACTTCATAACTGTAATTTTGCTACTGTCATGAATCGTAATGTAAATATCTGATATGTGTTTTCCGATGGTCTTAGGTGACCCCTGTGAAAGGGTCGTTCAGCCCCCAAAGGGGTCGCAACCCACAGGTTGAGAACCGCTGATTAGAGAATTGTTTAAAAATACATGTAGTAAAGATGGTTATAAGAGTGCTAATGCATGCTACTCTAACAAGAGTGTTATTTAAAGGAATGGGTATGATAAACGTTCCGTAATGCACTTTGGGTTGTATTGAAATATACATGTAATAAAGACAGTTATAAGTGTTCTATGTGCATGCTACCTTGACAAGAGAATTATTTCAGGGAAACTTGAGTAACTTGACAGAGGAGTTCAGGAAGATGACCTCATAGAGTTTTATGAACTCCTGGGATCATCTCCCAGTTACACATGCACGGATCTAACCCTACATAGCATATATAGACTTAGAACTACAGTGAGCTAGACCATCACACAAGTCCCAGACTGGCCACCAAGTGGCACGTACATGCACTTGATCGGAATAGCACTGCAAAGACTTTGAAAAGGAAACCAATATTGAAAACACAACCCACCATCGGTTAGTCAGAACTTGTGTCCTGAACCAAACCAGGTCATTTTCCTACTAATACCAAAAAAATCAACATTTTCCATGGGATTTAAACAAGATCCATGGTTTCTTAAGATACATATTCAAATGTCCAAAATACAATCCAAAATTACCTGGCATATGAGGAACCAGGCAAGCTCAACTCACATGGAAAACTTTAAAAATCAACAGAAACCAATGCTTAAATGGCACAGATGTTGGAATTATCAAAGACATAAAGCAACTATTATAACTATGTCATGAGTAAATATGAACACTTTTGAAATGGATGAAAAGTCTCAGTAAAGAAATAGAAAATAAGAAGAACCAAATGGAAATATTAAGACTGAAAAATACAGTCACCACATTAAAAAAAAAATGACTGCATGGGCTCTGCACTAGTTTCCTATTGTTGCTGTAACAAATTATGGCAAATATAGTCTGTTAAAATAAAACAAATGTAGTATCTTACAGGTCTGAGGGTTAGAAGTCTGAAGTGAAACCCAAAGAGTTCAAATCAAACCTTCAGCAGGGCTGCCTTCCTGCTGGAGACTCTGGGGAAGAACCCACTTGTTTGCCTTCTCCAGCTTGTACGGCCTGCCTGCATTCCTCAGCTCATGGTCACTTCCTCCACCTCCAAGGCCCATCAATCCAACGTCAGCTTCTGCTCTGGATCTCCCTTGTCCTCACGTTCCTGTCTCCCTTTTCCAAGGACCCTGTGGTTACATTGGGCTCACCCAGACAATCCAGGATTACCGCCCTATCTCAGGGTCCTTAACTGAATCACAACAGAGAGAAGAAAGAGTGAGACACTGAACAAAGCCATGGGGGCGGGGGGCGGGGGGGGGGGGGAAGAATATGGGAAAATACCGAAAAGCCTAACATGGGTGTCATTTGAATCCAAGAAAGAGAGTAGGAGGAATGCGGTGCAGAAAAAATATTGGAAGAAAACATGGCTAAAATGTTCAAATTGGAAGAAGGCAAACCTACAGATGCAAAAAGCTCAGTGAATTTAAAAGGAGAGAAGTCTAAAGGACGCCCAGCCTAGACGTATCTTAACTGCGAAAGACTAAACCAGAGAAAAAAACCTTGAAAGCCGCCAAAGGAAAAGGACACAGTACTTCCAGGGAGACGTGCGTCAAAGAAGTATCGATTTTGCGTCAGAAACACGAAGGCCAGAAGGAAGTGGGACGTTTTCAAAGTACTACCAAGGCCACCTACTGTAATGCCTTCCTTATGTTAACATCACAGCTTCCCCGGGGGCTTTCCTGGTGACTGTCAACACGCGTTCTTTCAGCTGTAAAACAGAGCCCTGGCCTAACTGGCTCAAGCGCAGAGGGAAGTAGAGGCGGTTGGGGTCGCTGATGGCACTGCCGGTCAGGAGTACAAACGACCATCAGGAATAAACTGAAGGGGAAATGATGGGCTCCCTTCCGGCTTGCTGCTTCTGTCCGCACATCGGGCTCCGCTTTTCCTTGGAGCCCAGGCCGCTTCCCCATCCGCGTGACAGGGCAGCAGCAGTGGCTGCGCTTCCCCATCCCCAGTTCCAAGGTCACCCCGAAGAGGGAAATTGTTCCAACGTGGTGTTAGACGTGTCCTCGTGGACTGTGCTGTAGGCAGGAGGCTGGGTCACCTGTATAAGATGCTGACTTCTGCCATGGTAGACCTGTCATTATGGGTAGGTGACACGTTCTAGGAAGAAAATCAGTGGAATATAAACGGGAACAACAGGTTTCCGGTGCAAGTAGCTGCTGTTTTTGCCCTTTGGCACACATTGCTCTAGGGCTTCTAACAAGGTGTTCAACAATATTTTCTAGGTGTACTGACTTTATAACATTTGCTTATTTGTATACTTTGCCATTTGTTAAATGAAGGTTTTCAGGGTTTTTTTTCTTTCACTAAAATCTTGAAATAAATGTTGTTGTGATCAGTACTGCATCGTGTTAGCAAGGAAGGTTTTATTCCTTTTCTTCTCACGTTTCCACAGGGGGAGGGAACTTCCACTCTCCAGGAGTATACAGCCTACTCTCTCTCCCTCTTCCCCAAGCAAAACGGACTTATCTGATGGGTAAGACGTGGGGAATGAGCTCGGCGTGCTCCAGACTCATTCGCAGCTTCCCCAGCCCTGCAAGGGACACCTGGAGATGCCTGGCTGTGTTGGTGACTCCTAAGTAAACTCAGTTTCAGGCGGATGTCCTGGGAGGTGCCTCTAGCTAAAATGCAAACCACCTCCTTCCACTCAGCTTTTTTTTTTTTTAATAAAGCTGATTTTTTTTTTTTATATCTCTAGCTGTTTGACTCCTGTGTCTGTTTTTCCATTCATTACCCTTTCTCAAACCCTAACACGTAGTTGTTCATTCACAGAAAAAAAAAATGTTCTTCTTTCATGGAGTGATATTACTGTCCTGTAGGATTTTTGTGATTTGTTAAGACATCTCATACTTTTTATACCCAAATCAGTCATCATGTCCTATATGGTTTCAGGATTTCGTTTCATGCTTAGGAGAGCGATCCACACCTCCAAAATTATAAAGTGATTTTCATAGCTGGGTCTAAATAGGTAGGAAGTGGTGCTGAACAGATACTTAGGTTGATTAAGATTTTGATAGCCTGAATTATACATTAAAATCAAGCAGGCCCCTTGACTTAGAGGATTTGACATTATTATAGAATTAGAAATATCATGAGCTTCTTCAATGTCTCAAAGCTGTGCCTTTGAGCAAGTACTTTAACATAAAGTATGGGACCTCACTCCAGGATCCAAAGTTACACACTTAAATCACATGAGATCTGAAATATCGCCACTCTTTCTGAATCACTCTATACCAATTCTTTAAATCTTTTGATGTTGTAAATAACCTTTGTTTTTATGAAGATCCATAGCACCTGGCTTTTTGTTAAAGTACTTCTGATTGACATATATTTCACAGATCATGCATTTCATGGTATCAAATAATCTTAAACAAATACATTCTGTACTAGAGTTTTCTGCCTCGGCCAAGGATGAACTGATTGAATGATCATTATTTTAAGTGGGTAAACAACCGTGCATTTCCGTTCTGCACACTGAGGCATGATGTGCTCTGCCACCGGTCAAGGCTTGGCAGCAACCAGCAGAAATGCTGTTTTTCACAATAGCTGTCATGATCTCTGTACCCAAATCATATTTTGGCAAATGCACTAAGATACATTTAGTCTTGGGGTCAGTAGTGTGTGTTGAGTGACACATGCATGAGAGTTCTCTGTTCTAGTCTCCTGACTCCATTTTACATGAGGTTTCACTTACTAATTTTTGCAAACATAATATGGTTTTTGCACATTGCTCTTGGGTTTTTTTGTTTGTTTGTTTTGTTTTGTGTGGGTGGTTCCCTGGCTGGGAATCGAACCCAGGCCGCAGCGTTGACAGCACCGAAGCCTTAGCCACTGCACCACCAGGGAACTCGCACATTGCTCTTGTATCCTTGCAACTGTGCTGAATTTAATCAGCTGTAAGTTTTTTAGTGGATTCCTTAGGTTATTCTAAACATAGGATCATGTCATCTGCGAAGGAAGATAATTTTAACTTTCTTTTCCAATCTGAATGCCTTTTAGTTTTGGGGGATTT
Organism: Lyroderma lyra; assembly: GCA_004026885.1. NCBI lineage: Eukaryota > Metazoa > Chordata > Mammalia > Chiroptera > Megadermatidae > Lyroderma > Lyroderma lyra. The sequence continues at coordinate 76,525 of PVJL010004826.1, forward strand.
GTTTGTTTGTTGCCTACTGGCTCTCCAGCTAGACCCTTCAGCACAATATCTCTATGTCCTCTTTTGCTGCCTTCTTTGATTCCTGTAGATCTCAGCTGTGTTCTAACGGTCACATTTGCTGAATGAAGGACCTCTGGATAAGAAAGGTGTTCATGAGCTCGATTCTTACGCACATGCTCTCCATAACTACCTGTTTCTATCTTACATTCATTGCCTCTCCTCCTTAGGAAAATTTTTGAAGAACAGCCTTCCTTGTGGAATCAAATTCTGTCTTATTTTAAGTTCATTTTCATAGCCAAAAGATCCTATAATTCTATATTTAACTTGATCTTAATCCTCTCTATCTAGATTCCCTAGATTCAAAGTCAGAAGACCTGGCCATAAGCTTTGGCTCTGCCATTCACGCCCTGTGTAAATGGCCAAGTCCATTTCCCCTTGTGGCTCCTTGTCGTCTTCTGTAAAGTGAGAGAGTCCAAGTAGATGATATCTCCTCTAACAATTTATTATTTAATATTTCTAATGACTTAATTCCATGTCAGGTGGAAAGAAAATAAAAAGTTAGGATTCATATGGGATAAAGGTCTAAGCTACCTTTATTCTTTAGTAACCTATGAGTCGTTTACAGAGGAAAGGAAGTTTTCAGATAACTGTTTGGATTCAGATAAGAGAAGCCTGGATTGCAAACGTTTGTCATCAAAGACCCCAGCTGAGTGGCCTGGAGGGGTGGAATCACAAAGGGATGGAGAGGGAACTTCCTTCACCCGGAGTGCAAGTTGGAGCTCAGAGAAGCTGTCAGCAGGGGTAAAAACTTACTGGTTTCAAAGAATCATTCTGCAGATAGCGGGACCAAGGCCAGCAGCATTATGAAGGACCTTGGACTTGGGAGTAGCTAAGTGGCAGCAATAAGCACCCGCTTGCCTGAACCGCACCCTGGGCCTAAGACCTGATTCAGCCCCTGGGTGCTTCCTGACAACCAGTGACACCTGGGCAAACCCGAAGGACTCTGAACCTGGTTGGTATGTGAGGAAGGAGTTGAGACTATAAGATTTGATTTTTTTATTAAGATTTTTTTTCTTGCCTAATGGCTGCAGCTAGACCCTTCAGTACAATATCTCTATGAATACATCACAGAATACAAAATTTAAAAATACAAAAAAGTAGAAAGATGGACAAATCCTACCATTTAGTTACAACCACCATTAATGTCTTGATGTGTTTCATTTGTTTATTGATCCATTTTAATACTTAAGGTCTCTTAGAGTTACTTTGCTTTTTTCCCCACAATGACATTCCATCGTTTGGAAATCCTGCATTTACTTTACCTGTTTCTTCGAACAGACGTTTTGGTTGTTTAACTCACTGGCTGTCACATACAACCCTGTCTTGAACATTTTTATACACATATTTTTGTACTCATGTACAAGTACGTTTTTGTCAACACTAAATATAAGCAATTTCCTGTCTTTTGATAATTGGTAGGTGACAGTATTTTCTTATTTCTTATTTGCATTTCTGTGGTTGGGCATTTATATAACTTAGGAAGTGATCTCCCCAATATGTCTAGTACCCCTCTGGTCACACTTGAAACTAATATAATATTGAATGTCAACTAATTAAAAAAGAAAAAGAAAAAGAAAATTAGCCTTTTATGGGATCATCATGTTACAAATGTTGTCTTTTGCCTTTTTACCCTAACCTTCTTTTCATCCCAAATTTAAATCTTTTTAGAGAGTCTAATTTATTTCTTTTCTGGTTGCTGGGTTTTGAGTCTTGTTTAGAAAAGCCCTCTTTCCTTTTAAATAATTTTGTGAAATTACTTGGTAATTTCTACTAGGATGTTTTCAGATTCTTTGTTACACTTAAGATTTTAGTCTATCTGGCAATTATTTGAGGATAGCAATCAGCTCTGATGTTTGTCTTTTCTAACCTTGACTCTGTGACCAATGATCCAGCTTCCCGGGAGTTCCAGAACTTTCCAGATGATTTTCCAGACCCTTGGATGCATGACTGAACCTGACTTACCAACACATTGCTTGTTGTGACCTAGGACTCTTAAGTCCTCTCCTGCTCACTGAGTCCTTGGTCCCGACCCCAGGGGGAATCTGAGCAGACTCCTCTCATGGCGGTATGGGGGCTCCAGGTGGCGCCGCAGTGACCTGGTGCTCATTTGTCTCAGTCATGGGCTGTAGCCCTTCCTCTATAAATTTGGCCCTGGCTCCCTTCTACTCTCCCCTCCCCTCCCATCTGTGCACTGTCTGGCCAGCTCTTCTCTGAGGAAATTTGCATCATGCTGCAGAGGGAGGGCCCTTGAGGACGGCTTCCCTGAGCCATGGTCTGTTCGGCTGCCCCCGTGCTGCTCCTGGCCATGGCTCTCGCCCTCATGGGGTCACCAGGTGCCCGAGCATCCCAACCTGTGAGTAAGACTGGGGTGAAGACCCTAGGGAGGTCCGCAGAGGCGACAAGAGGGGCCTCTGGGTGGTATGAACCGATAGATGGAGGGGAGAGGGCCGAAGGGAGAGGAAGTCATGGATAAACAAAAGGCCGGCTTCTTATAAGGTCTCTGGGAGTTCAGTTGTCTTTTCCGGAGTGTGGGGATAGCTGGCTTTCTTTATTGGAGTGTCTGGGAACTCCAGGGATGCCTGGTGCACTGTGGATAAAGGTTCTTTATCGTCAAGCTTGCAATTTAAAAAGGAGAAGAAAAGGAAGGCTTTCTGGGTTTGGGAACCATGGGCCCAGAGGACAAGACGACAGCTGAGGAAAGTCTTCAGAGTCTTGATTAACAGTTTCATGTGTGTTTTCTCCTGGGTGACTATCTCCATCTCCTTCTCCGTCCGTGTCAGCTTTTGGATAGATGGCCACCTACACATGGTATTTTAAGGGAAGGAGGAGTTGGAGAGGAATAATTGACAGGAACCAGAGACAAAGGGAAGGTGCTGCCTTGGTCCATCCCCTCCCCCAGCAATTCCTACGGTGGGAATTAAAGTCCCCAAGCCTCTGGGCCTCAGCCAGCCCTGCCCAGCCCTTCCCCTGGAGCTCCAGACCCAGCCATTTCAATTAGCTTTGGCCGAGGGACAGGTAAATGCAGGAAGGAATTAGGCAAAGCATGTGGACTCTCCAGGAGGGGACTGGTTCACAGGTTCAGCCCTGGCAGATCGTTGGGGGGCCTCCCTCACCCCTCCTACCGGAAGCCCGCTTTCCCCCCTGGGCGTGCCTGCTCAAGTCCGGGCAAGAAGGAGAGCTTCAAGGAGGCCGTGCCCTGCCGGTGCAGCCGGCTGGCCCTGAGCCGCCTGGGGAGGAAGGCGTCCCTGGGAGTCACTTGGCATCAGCCCCGCCTCAGAGGTCTCTCACCTACGCTCTGTTTTAGGGACCCAGTCCGGCTGGAGGGGGATCTGGGCAGCAACTGGACCAAGAGAATGGAGCAGGTGATGAGTGGGCAGAGGGGGAGAGGGGTCAGGGAACGGGGTGGAAAGCGCGGACTGGAGGAGGCCCCAGCGAGGGTGGTGGGCAAAGAGACAGGACCGGGCCAGGCAGGACCGCACGCCCGTTCCCTAGCTGTGGGTCCTTGAGAAAATCATTCGTCTTTGAGAGCCTCGTCCGTCCGTGACGTGGGGGTTGCTGGCAGGGTGACATCGAGCAGGCTGTCTGAAGGCGCCATAGTAGATGGGGAGTTAGCTACCACCTCCCTGGGTCCTAGACAGGCTCGGGGAGGCGAGGTCTGCTCTGGGGTCCTGCAGTGACCCCCGGGCTCAGGAGGCAAAGGGAAGCAGCCCCTGGCCTCGCTGCCTCTCCTCCCCAGCTGCACCCTCTTCTCCTGTAGAATCAGTCCGGGTCTCCGTCTACGTGCAGCTGGACTTTTCAGATGAAACCTGGCCGAGGACACTCTCCGGAGCCTTGACTCTGCTGCCTGCCTCGACTTCCTCTTCGCCAAGAACTTTCACGAGCCTCAGCCTCACAACAGGTCGGAGGGAAAATTCTACCAGCTCCTGCCTCTTGGTGCCACCGATTGAATGGGGGGGGGGTGGGCTCAGAGTGAAGGGGACGGGGCTTCCCAGCCCTCCTGCAGCCAGCATGCCCGAGATGCCACCAGCCCCTGCGTCCTGGAGGGTCTGCGTAGCTCGGCTCCTTCCTCACCTCCCCAGCAGACAGACCCTTCTCCTCCTGCTCCATGTCACCATCTTGTACACAGAGGGCCCAAGGGATCTGCTCCGTCCCCACCTTTGATGCCTTTGCCCAGCATGACCTCCACTGCTCTGAGCCCTGGCAAAGGAGCAGCCCCCGCGGGTGGGTGTGGCCTCGGGACTGTTGGGGTACCAGCCCCGGCCTCAGGCATCAGGCACGTTGGTCCTGTCTGCGGCTTCTCAGACCAGCTTCCCTCCGTCACAGAGTGCAGTGTCAGGCACGACGGGTCTACCTATTGCGCGTGCCTGTCCGGATACCAGTGGAACACCAGTGTCTGCTCCCACCAGCACGCCTGCCACCCCCTGTACAACCCCCAGCCCTGTGGCTGTCTCGTCTTCGGCCCCACCGAAGCTGGGTACTGCCAGTTGCTGCCACCTGGTGAGGAGGGCTGGGAACCTGGAAACCAATGGGCCCAAGCGAAACGGCTGTGTTCTTCCCTCTCTGAGCCTTGTGTGCCTGCCAGCTGGCCCAAGCCCAGCAGCTCCACTGGGGGAGAAAATGCCAGTCAGCACAGCAGATCGCAGGCCCCGAGCTTGGGACCTGAGCAATGAGACTAATCGAAACAGGGATCCGGACACCTGCCCACCCAGGAGAGAAAGTTCCCTCCCGGGAAGAGGGCAAGCCACGGGCCAGAACGTGTCCCCGTGCGGTTCCCAGTGACAGATGGGGTCTTGCAGGCTGGACCGCAGCAGCCGTACTCGTCCTGGGACGAAGCAAAAGAAAAAACTGCTGGGCGGGGAGGAGGGGGGAGGGGTGGCCTTCAGAAGATGAGGGGGCAGTGAGGGACCCCAAGTTCCTGCCCAGCAGCCCCTGCCTCCTGCCTCCCTGCAGTGCCCGGGACCCTGAGCCTGGACACCTGGCTGCAGGTGCCTGGCGGCGCGCTCAACCTGACTCTCGTCACCAGCCAGGAGCCCACCAACCTGAAGTGGTTCCTGCGGCGCCCAGGGAGCCCCAGACCCATCCTCCTGCAGCCGGGGACGCATGTGTCCCTGACCTCTAGCCAGGGCCAGGCTGTCCTCAGTGTCTCCAACATGTCCCATAAGTGGGAAGGTAGCCAGCCCGTCCTCCCGCCGCCTCCCTCTGTCCCCTCCCTCCCTTCCCGCACCCCTTTGCCCGCTGTCCCCTCCCTCCCTCCCTTCCCGCACCCCTTTGCCCGCTGTCCCCTCCCTCCCTCCCTTCCCGCACCCCTTTGCCCGCTGTCCCCTCCCTTCCCGCACCCCTTTGCCTGTTTCACCTCTCCATTCATGGGTTCTGGGAAACCGAGGCTAGGGGGCCTGTGGATGTGACAAATGAGAGGGGGCCTGTGCGGAAAACAGGATTCGGACTCCACCTGAGGCCAAACAGGCGGACTTGGTCTCCGCCCTGGAGCCGGCGGGGAGGCCCTGTGCTGGCGGGGGCGGCTCGGCACAGAACTCGCTCCAGGCTAGAAGGGGGCTCGGAGGCCTCTTCCCAGATCCCCGTAGCTCCTGGAAGACCCTTCCGGGGCAGGGAGCTCGCCTGTTGGGGTTTAGCCGAAGCTGCACCCAGAAAGTCCACCGAGGGTGGGAGGCAGCCGGGGTCTGGGGCACGGGGGCGGAGCCAGCAGGTACAGCAGGTGTGTGTCTGCAGGCGAGTACAGCTGCGACTTTGAGGCCCAGGGCTTCCGCTGGGAGCTGTCCCGCCTGGTGCGGGTGCCCCTGCAGGCGGCGGACGTGGCTCGGCTTCCGGATCGGCTGTCCGTGTCCTGCGCCGCCTCCCCGGGCTTCCAGCTGCGCTGCTGCGTCCCCGGCACGCACCTGGGCTACACGGCGTCCTGGAGCCCCCGAGAAGGCAGCGAAGGTATGGGCGGGGGGCCGGGGGAGGGGGCCGGCGGGCGGGGGGCGGGGGCCGGGCGGGGGGCCGGGGGAGGGGGCCGGCGGGCGGGGGCCGGGCGGCAGGCGCGGGGCGGCTGGTCTCCTCTCAGCAGCCGGCTCTCCAGCTCGGGGGTTCTGGCACTGGTGTCTCCCTGCTCAGCAATCCCAGTTCCGCCACATGAGTGTACAGCATTTCCTGCAAAATGCTTCTATCTGCACACTCCGGTCCGCCCCTCACAACACACTCTGTGAGGTTCCTTTGACGACAGTCCCATTTTACAATTGAGGACACTGTGGCTCCCCAGAGTGGCCTTCACCAAAATCCAAGCTCTGCCCTCTGTGGTTTGGGGCCCTCGTGCCCCTTGGCTCTTCCCCACTGCCTCCTGCGCTTTTGAAATTGCTAGAAAGACCGAAGTGGCATGGCTGAGCCTGCTCAGTGCTAGGCCTGTTCCTGCCTCAATGACTCCCTCCTCTTGCTCACCCTCAGCCTCCTTGTTCAACCAGCCAGGCGACCAGTGCTTTGTGCTGGCCGTTCGGCACTGCCCTACCGTTGACACCACGTACACTTGTGACCTGCAGAGCCCAGGACTGACCCCTCTCAGGGTCCCCATCTCCGTCACCATCATCCAGGGTAGGTGGGGCTTGAGGGCCAGGCTGCAGAGCCCGCACGGGGTTCTGCCCAGGGAAAGGCTCGGGCTAGACTGTGGTTGCTGAGCCCTGCCTGATACTGTTCTCCAGATGGAGATACTACCTGCCCTGAGGACTCCTCAACTGTTGCCTGGAATGTCACCAAGGCTGGCCACGTGGCCCAGGCCCCATGTCCCGTGAACAGAACGGGCATGGTGAAGAGGACGTGCGGGCCTGACGGGACCTGGGGGCCTGTCCACAGCAGCTGCACAGACAGAGGGCTCCTGGCCTTGCTTCAGAGAGCCCGGGTAACCACAGCCCCCGCGGCCTGCCCCTTCCTCGCCCAGGGCCCAGCTCTAGAATCCTTTCCTCCTGAGGCCCATCTCAAAGGTGCTTTGGCGTCTCTCTGCTGGAGCCTTAGTGGAGCCAGGAAGCAGGTGTGGGGGTCTCAGGGTGGCCAGGCCCCTCATGGCGGGGAGGCTGTGGTTCTCGAGCCTTCGTCCTATCAAGGCTCTGTCCCACTACCATTGGCGTCAGCTCCTTCCACGTGGCTCGGTCTGCTCTCTGCTTCCTGAGGCCCTGGGACCGGGTATTGCTGGATGGGGCAGGAGGTGGCCCTTCTTTTGTAAGGACTTGTTGCCCACCCCCGGCTGTCTTGTCTGTCTCAGCTGCTATGGGAAGGCCAGGGATGGCCTGCTGACCAAGTGCCACAGATCCTGGCACAGCTGCTGGAGCAGACGGCGGTGGTGAGCTTACCCTCAGATTTGCTGGCACTGCTGGGCACCATGACATTCCTGGCCAAGGTGGTGGCAGACACCAGCGTACAGCTTAACCGCAGTGCCCTAGAGGTGAGACCTCTGAGCCACAGCAGGTGCCAGCTGGGTAGAGAGGGCTGGGAGCTCTTCGCCTTGGGGCACTACGGTCCCTCTGACATCAATGTGGGCTGTCAGGTTACAAGCCTTTTTAGAGTCTAAGTGTCTGCTCCCCTGGTCCGTCTCTTCTTGGACACCCATCTCTAAGGCCATGGGATGTGGAGAAGGTTGGATGCTGGGAACACATGGAAGAGATGGCAGGAGTGGGTGTGGAGACGTGAGTTAAGAGGCAAATATACACATGCAGACTGAATATGACACGAATCCCCCACGCACACATGCACGCACACACGCACGCACACACGCACATGCACGCACACGTGTGCACACTCACGCGCACGCACACGCACACGCACGCACGCACAAGATACCGACACGGAGATACTCAAACACACTTGGCTTTGCTGAACTCAGCTAAACCCAGCTCTCAGTGTAGGCATCAGCTGACCCATAAGCTACAATCAAAAGAATAACTGGGGGCGATGATACCACACACCGTTCATGTCTGGGAATATGTATCACATGGGGTACCAACACGCATGTGACCCCCTTCTTCAGAACATTGTGCCCTCGGCCATCATTCTTAGCTTTACAGACCTGTAGGGCTCAAGGAATTGGAGAGGAGCCCCTTTAGGGCCTGGCCAACCCCAAGGGGTGGAGGGGGAAGAAGGGTTGTCAGTCGGAGGGGCAGGATGTGCTTCAGGAGACCACATACTTAAAGATGTCCCAGTGCTTAGCCGAACATCTCCCCTCCCTCCACAGGCCTGCCTTCCTCTCCCCCTTTGTCTCCAACCTTGGGTCTGGCACTGGACGAGGGAAGGAGGGGTTGGGGGTCTACAGCTCTCAGTACCCCTGGCTCAGTGCTGGGGGCTCTGGGAGCTAGGATCCATCTCTCTGTTGGCTGCCACAGGCTTTGCTGAAAGCCACAGACAAGGTCCTAGACATGGACACCAGTTCTCTGTGGACCCCAGCCCAGGCCCAGGAGCCCTCTGTGGGCTCAAAGCTCCTGCTGGCTGTGGAGACCCTGGCATGCAGCCTGCGCCCACAGGACCACCCCTTCTCCCTCAGTTTGCCCAACGTGCAGCTGCAGACACAGCTCCTCGAACCCACATTTCCTGCTGACTACAGGGTCTCCTTCTTCACTCAGCCCCCACTGTGGGCACAGATTCCCAGACGCTCGCTGGCCCCACCGGGCCATAATGGAAACAATGTCACTATTACTAGCCTGGTGCTGCGAAAACTGGACCACCTTCTGCCCTCCAACTATGCACAAGGGCTGGGAGATGCCCGCTATGCCACTCCTGGTCTGGTCCTTGCCATCTCGCTCATGGCAGGTGGCCAGGCCTTCCACCAGGGAGAAGTCATCATGGACTTTGGGGCCGCCGATAGCACTCTCCACTGTGTTTTCTGGGATCATGATCTCTTCCAGGGCAGTGGGGGATGGTCAGATGCGGGGTGCCAGGTGCGGGCAGTCAACGCCGGCCCCACCACTCAGTGCATCTGTCGGCACCTCACTGCCTTCTCTATCCTCATGTCTCAACGCGCTGCTCCAGAGAGCCCCGCCCTGCAGCTGCTGAGCCAGGTGGGCTTGGGGGCCTCCATCCTGGCACTGCTTGTGTGCCTGGCCGTGTACAGGCTGGTGTGGAGGGTCGTGGTGCGGAACAAAGTTGCCTATTTGCGCCATGCGGCCCTGCTCAACATGGTGCTCTGTCTGCTGGCTGCAGACACCTGCTTCCTGGCAGCCTCCTGGCTTCCCCTGGGGCCCCGAAGCCCACTCTGCCTGGCCGCTGCCTTCCTCTGTCATTTCTTCTACCTGGCCACCTTTTTCTGGATGCTGGCTCAGGCCCTGGTGCTGGCCCACCAGCTGCTCTTTGTCTTCCATCAGCTGTCCAAGCACCGCGCGTTCTCCCTGATGGTGGTCCTTGGCTACCTGTGCCCCATGGGGTTTGCAGGTGTCACCCTGGGCCTCTACCTCCCCCGGGGGCAATACCTGCGGGAGGGGGCATGCTGGTTGGATGGCAAGGGAGGGGCGCTCTACACCTTTGTGGGGCCAGTGCTGGCCATCGTGGCTGTGAATGGGCTGGTACTAGCCATGGCTGTGCTGAAGTTGCTGAGACCTTCACTGTCAGAGGGACCCCAGATGGAGAAGTGCCAAGCCCTTCTGGGGGTGACCAAAGCCCTGCTCATTCTCACACCCATCTTCGGCCTCACCTGGGGGCTGGGCCTGGCCACTCTGTTGGAGGAAGTCTCCGCAGTCCCTCACTACATCTTCACAATCCTCAACGCCTCCCAGGTGGGTAAGAATGTGGTGGCTCTGCTTTTTGCCCTTTTAGATGGTCCAAGTCACCGCCAGTTCCTTCTCAGGGAGGTGTCATGGTGGAGCAGCAGCTCAGGACTTTTAGTGGGCTTAGGTTCGGGTCCCAGTTCCTCCACTGACCAGCTGGATAACTTTGGACAAACTTCTCTGAAACCTGATTTTCTTATCTGTCAAATAATATCTGGTTTTGCCAGAGAAGCCAGAGGGTTGTCGGTCCCCAATACTACAATATTCCCTTTTAAACCGTAACAGTAAGAAAGGCACCTGACATGCCAACGAGCAGGAAACCGGTGGTGGGAAGCCCCGGGTGGGGATTAGACAGGAGGGCAGAGGCGAACGAAGAGAAGCAGGAACGAGCTGATTTCGGTGGCTTCCTCCCTCCCCAACTTCTCCCCGTATCCCTCTCTCCAGGGTGTCTTCGTCTTGCTGTTTGGTTGCCTCGTGGACAAGAAGGTGAGTCTGCCCCCCGACCCCTGCCTGGCTCACATGCAAAGGCCGGACTGGGCTGCCATAACCAGGCGTTCGCCTCTCCTGCAGGTGCGAGAGGCTTTACTCAAACGCTTCTGCCGTGCCCAACCCCCCAACTCCACCATCTCCCTGGTGAGTTGCTGGCTTCTAATCCGCAGTTCTCCCCTGAGAGCAGGTCAGAACCAGGTATCCCACAGCCTTCCCCAGAGGAGACAGGCACAGCTAGACGCTGAGAGAAGATTGGGGCCAGTTTTTCAGCATGAGCATGTTCAGGTGCAAGCTCTCCAACAAGGCAGAAAGCAGCCCCGTCAGATAAGTCAGAATCGGGTTCCTGGTTACAACCTGGACTCCTGGTGACTCTCTTGCCCCTGGTTTCTCTGGCTAGTTACGATTTGAAAGGAAGAGGTGGGGTTGTTAAGCAAGGGCGTCACTGCAGCTGAGGGCAAAGTTCCAGGATCACTGCAGCCCCAGCAAGGGGTCAGAAATGTGCAGAGGGACACAACCTCGTCAAAGGAGAGCTGACAGTAATCAGCACCCCCCTGCAATGGGCCTTTCCCCTCCTCCTAGGCCCTGACCACAAATGAAGGCCACATCCTGGAGCACAGCCGGGGAAGCAGTGAGGCGGCCAGGTGAGGAGGAAGCTCTCTCGGGAGCAGGGCCAGCAGCGTGGAGTGAGGAGGGACCAAGGACTCCGCTTCCCATGCCTGCTCCAACCCAAATGGCGGACACAGACTTGGCCAGGGTGGACATGTCTAGTGGGCTGGGGGAGGTGGAGGCCTTAGAGAGCAGAAAGCATAGCGCCTACTCTTGTTTTCCCAGAACGGTGGGGAGAATTTCACCACCAACAGCCCTCGACTCAGTTCACTCTGAAAATTCCTTTCACACGATCAGATTTTTAATTACCCAGAAATATTCTTGTTTTGAAGGAACTTCCATCAGTGAGCTTGGTGTCCAGCAGGGTGGGCGAGCTGCAAGCCGGGGCAAGGTCTCCTCTCACCAGCCCAGAGCTTCAGGGAAAGCTGTCCGGTGGGGAAGGCAGGAGCTCAGTGTGTACCATCCCCAGGCCGGTGTTCCTCCAGGGCAGTGTAGGGTGTGTGTGCTCAGATCCACTGGCCTTGGCCCCATGCCTGAGCCCTTCCCTCCTGCCCGAGATCAGCCCTTGGGAAGAGCATGCGGTGTGTCCATCTGTCACACCCATTTCCCTTGCTCACCTGTCCCCACCTCCAACTAGCCAAGCAGGATCAGCATGGAAAAACCAGCCCAAGCCACCTAATGAATAAAACTTGCCTTTGCTGTCAAAATAATCAGCAGACGTCCAAGTTCAAAATAATTGCAAGTAAACACTGTCTCAACCATTTTTTAACTAATCAACAGTGCAGGTTACAGATACATTTGATAAAAATGGTTTTAACCATTTGGAAATTTCTTTTCTGACTATTTCTTCTCTATAATTGTGAAGAAAGAATGATTCAATTGACAAAAACTCTGATCTTCCTAGCATTAGAGGTGAAGGGCAGAATTTCGTTTGTTTCTTTTCAAAGTTTAGGAAGAGGTGCAGTTACTGAATCCCTGTTTCTTTAACCTTTAAAAAAAACAATATAAAATAAATTTCATAGACATAGGCACATATACAAAAAGTCACTGATATGAGCACATTGTAAGAAAACGTCAATTTTAAAGTAGAAAGCTACCAGAGACTGCCACAGATTAAGGAGAAAAGATGACACATTTAAAAGTGACAGCATCAAGCTCAGACCAGACATAAACAAGGATGTGAGAAAAGCCCTGGAGGACAGCAGGGCGTCTTGCTGAACTGACTTAGGGGACTCACAAGAGGTGATGATGACAGGATTCTGAAAAAAGTTTAAACTTGATAAATGAAAAAAATCTGATAATCTGCTGAAGACTTTATTAATGCCAAACTTCATGGAGTGTTTTATAAAATGGAAAGGGGACGTTTTCCATTGAAATAAAAATGGATATGCTACCACGTGCTACGGAAAAAACTGGCCTCACAAACGCTGTACTTCCACTTAATGCTGTGTGCTAATACTTTAATTGTGAATAAACCAGCCCAAGTATTTCTCTAAATGGAGACAATCATTCTTCTCCATAGAAGCTACCAACTCACCAGGACTACTGCAGCGTTTCTGTGCCTTGGTCCAGCCCCCCGGGAGGCAGGCAACCACTGAAAGAGTGAAGACTGTACCTTGCTGGTCACCCTGGCAACATAATCATGTCTTGATGTCACTATCCTGTTATTAGCAATTAATCTTGATAAATGATAAAATTATTTTTTTGTAGTCTAATATAGACTCAGCAGAGACTCCTTTTCCGAGTATGCTTTGCAGAAATAGCGTATGTTCTCACTTCCCTTCTCAAATGATTGCACACACTCAGTGCGCGCTCTGCCGGCAAAAACACGCTTTAGAATCCATCAATGCAATGACACTAAACCTCTGCTCACTTGGCTCTCACCATAAAGAAACAAAGACTGGAAAGAAGGCTCTGTAGGTAACTGTAAGAAAGGGAGCTTTCACAGCCATTCTGTTTCTAAAAGGATGGCTTAAAGAAGTAAGTAGACAAGCGAACAGATAAATGTATGAAGGATTTTGGCGTCTGCATCCTCACAAAAGAGGCACTTGGTGAAACAAATTAGGATATATCCATACAGACGAATGCTATGTAGTCATTAAAAATGGTATCTAGCTACCCCTACGGATATGGACAAATGTTTGGGCTATATAGCTAAGCACAGCAAAAGGGTTCCAGAAAAGCATTACACGAGGCAACTTTGGTCGACCCGTCCATACAAATAAAACATACATTATCACCACAAAGCCAAGGGGGATCTTTTGTAACAGTCACACTGACAAAAATAACTTGGCTTTCTCTCACACGTATAGTTATGTTTTGAAATAGTATATAACTTATGCAAAGTTTGGTGAACCCAGGACCCAACCTCGGGACTAGGACTTCAACACCCTTGAAGCTACCTGTGTGGTCCTCGCCAGTCCGATTCCACTGCCCCCGACCCAGAGGTAACCTCTGAGTTTTCCCTTACCTTTCTTTAAAAAAATTTTTTTAATTGTGGTAAAATAAATGTAGAAGTTATCATTGTAACCACTTTTAAGTACACTGTTCAGTAAAGTACATTCATTGTCATGTGCACAATCTCCAGAACTCTTCATCTTTCATAACAGAAACTCTGTAGCCAATTAAACAACTCCTCATTCCCCCTACCCCAACCCCTGGCAACCACCACCAGTCTACTTGCAATGACTTGGCTGTTTTAGATACCTTGTGTAAGTGGAATCACACAGCATTTGTCTTTTTGTGACTGGCTTATTTCAGTTAGCAAAATATCAAGGTTTGTTCGTGGCATAGCACGTGACAGGATGGGCTTCCTTTATAAAGGTGCACAGTATTCTACTGTATGTATATACACGTTTTGTTTATGTACTGATGGACACTGGGGTTGCTACCTATTTGCTATTGTGAATAATGCTGCTATGAACACAGGTGTACAACTAATCTGAGACCCTGATTTCAGTTCTTTTGGATATATGCCCAGCCACGGAACTACTGGATCTTATATATGGTAATTCTACTTTTCATTCTTTGCAGAACTGCCATACTGGTTCCCACAGCAGCTGCACCATCTTACATTCCCACCAGTGGTGCACAATGGCTCCAGTTCCTCCACCACCTCACCAGTACTGGTCATTTTCAGGTTTTTCAGGCTTCTTCCGAAGTGTGAAGTAGTAGCTCATTATAATTTTGATTTGCATTTCCCTAACAATTAGTGATGTTGAACACCTTTTCACGAGCTTGTTGGTCATTTGTGTATCTTCTTTACAGAAATGTCTATTCAAACTCTGCCAATTTTAAAACTGTTTTCCTGGTTGTTGAATAAGAGTTTATATATTCTAGATATTAACCCTGTATTGAATGTATGATTTGCAAATATTTTCTCCAATTCCATAGGTTGCCTTTCCTCTCATGCAGTTTTTAATTTTAATGAAGTCCGATTTACACATTGATATTTTTTTCAGGGGGGTTCCCTGGTGGTGTAGTGGCTGGGCTTCAGCGCTCTCAACACTGCAGCCTGGGTCCGATTCCCAGTCAGGGAAATAATCCAACAAAAACAAAAAAGACAAAAAAAACAAAAATTTTTTTCTTTCCTGTGTTTTTTGTGTCATATCCAAGAAATCATGGCCAAATTCCATGTCATGTAGCTTTCCTCATTTCCTTCTAACAGCTTTCTAAGTTTAGTTCTTATATTTGTCTTTGATCCATGTTGAATTAATGCTGTATGTGGTAGAAAGCAGCAGTCCAACTTCAGTCTTTTGCATGTGGACATACGACTCTCCCAGCATCGTTTGTTGAAAATAATTTGACCATATGTGTGAGGGTTTATTTGATTTTTAACTATTAATTCCATCATTATTTTATTCAAATTTCACCAGCTTTTCCATTATTGTCCTTTTTTTACTTCGGAATACAACCCAGAATACCACATTCCATATAGTCATGTCTCCTTATCCTCCTCTAATCTGTGAGTTTCTCCATATTTTCTTATTTTTCATGACCCGACAATTTTGAGTACTTGTCCAGTATTTTTTAGGATGTTCCTCAGTTTGGGTTTGTCTGATGTTTTCTCATGATTCAACTGGGCTATAGGTGTTTGGAAAGAATAGCACTGAGGCAAAGTGGCCCTCTGATTACATCATTACCAGGAGGTATGCGATATCCACAGACAGCACTGATGACATTAAGCCTGACTCGTATGGCCATCTTTCTCTCTGCCTCTGTGCGTCTCTGTCACACACACACACACACACACACACACAAATGCAAACATGCACATGTTTTTGCATATCTGAGCAAGACAGATAGATGTGCATATGAATCAGAGCATGTCTGTACTGTGTGCATGTGTGTGTATGTATGTGAGACAGAGATACACAGAGAAAGATGGGCATACAAGTCAGAGCATGTGTGTGGGTATCACGTTTTTGTGTTTCTTACTGAGAGACACCAATGGACAAATGTGTATATGAATCAGAGCATGTGTGTACATGTGAGTGCGTGCATGTGCGTGCATGACATACAGACGAATAGAGCCAGAGAGAAAGATGGGCATATGAGTTAGAGCAGGTGAGTGTGGCTGTACACGTGTTTTTGCATTTCTTAGCGAGAGCGCGCAATGGACAGATGTGCATACTAATCAGAGCACACGTGTATGCATTTTGTACGTGTGTGAGACACAGACACGCAGAACCAGAGAGAAATATGGTCATGAGTGTCAGAGCTGGTGTGCATGGATATTTGTGTGGTTTTGTGTTTCTGCATGAGAACAGATGTGCATACAATTTGAAGACTGTGTGTGCGTGTGCGTGCATGAGACACAGATGCATAGAACCAGAAAAATGGGCATACGAGTGAGAACGGGTGATTGTGGGTATACGTGTGGTTTTGCATTTCTTAGTGAGAGAGATCAATGGATAGATGTGCATAAGAATCACAGCACATGTGTTTGGGTGTGCCAGTATGTGTGTATGCATGCATGAGGCAGAGATGCACAGAACCAGAGAGAAAGATGGGCATACGAGTTAAAGCACATGTGTGTGGGTATTCACGTGTTTTTGCATTTCTGAGAGACCAATGGGGAGAGGTGCATACGATTTAGAGCATGCATGTGGATGTGTGTGTGTGCATGTGTGACACAGATGGACAGAGACAAACATGGACATGTGTGCTTGTGCGTGTGTTCACGTACATCGGAGACAGAGCCATCAAGAAAAATGGGCATACGAATCAGAGCAGGTGTGTGTGGTTATCCTCGTGTTTTTGTGTTTCTGAGCAAGAGAGACTGATAGATTCGCATATGAACCAGAGCATGTGTGTGTGTTTGTGAGGCAGAGATGCACTGAGCCAGAAATATGGGCTCACCAGTCAAAGCTGGCATGTGGGGTTATCCATGTGTTTTTGCATTTCTGAGAGAGAGGGACCAATAGACAGATGTGCATATGCATCAGAGCACATGTGTGCGAGCGCATGTATGTGCATGTGTGAAACAGACACACAGAGCCATCTAGAAAAATGGGCATACTAGTCAGAGCAAGTGTGTGTGTCCACATTTTTGCTTTTCTGAGCAAGAGAAATCAATGGACAGATGTGCGTATGAATCAGAGCACGTGTGTGCAGGTCAGAGAAGGTGTTTGTGAGTGTTTGGGGTTCTGAGTTTCTGATCGAGATTGATGGAAAGATGAGCATAAATATTAGAGCACGTGTGTGTGTGTGTGCATGTGCATGAGACAGACATACAGAGCCAGCTAGATGGACATACGACTCAGAGAAGGTGTGTGTGTCCGTGTATCTTTTTGTTTTTGATCAAGAGACCAATGGCTGGATGTACACACAAATCAGAGCACATGTGTGCATGTTGTGTCCATGTGTATCTGTGTGTGAAAGAAGAGATACAGTCACAGAGGAAGATGGGCATATGACTCAGAGCAGGTGTGTGTGGGTGTCCATGTGGTTTTTCATTTCAGAGTGAGACATATTGGCAGCTTTGCATATGAATCAGAGAATGTGTGCATCTGTGCGTGTGCATGTAACAGACACTCAAGGAGTAAGATGAGCATACGATTCAGAGCACATGTGTGCATGTGCGCACATGCAACAGAGACGCACAGGGGCAGAAAGGAGCATGTGTCAGAGCAGGTGGGTGTCTGTATGTGTTTGTTTCTGAGAGAATGAACGACAGATGTGTGTACAAATCAGAATGTGTACATGTGTGAGACAGAGATGTGCAGAACCAGAAAGATGGGCATACAAGACAGAAAAGGTGTGTATATGAATCAGAGCCTGTGTGTGCATGTGTGCCTGCGTAAGACAGAGATGCACATAGACAGAGGGAAAAATGGGCATGTCAGAAAAGGTGTGTGTGGGTGTCCGTGTTTTTGCGTTTCTGAGACAGATGTGTATATGTATCAGCATGTTTGTGCATGTGTGTTCCTGCATGAGACAAAAACGCAGAGATTGGCATATGAGTCAGAGCAGGTGTGTGTGGGTGTCCATGTTTTTGCGTTTCTAAGACCAACAGATGTGCATATGAATCTGAGCATGTGTTTGTGTTTATGTGATTGTGTGTGTGTGTGTGTGTTGAGACAGAGATGCAGAGAGACAGAAAGATGGGCATATGAGTCAGAGCAGGTGTGTGTGGGTATCCATGTGTTTATGGTTTCTGAGCGAGAAAGAAGTCACTTGGCTTAGGTAGTGTTTGCCAGTTTTCTCCATTGTGAGGTTAACTTGTTTTTCCTTTTCATCCTCTATTCACTGGAGTTGAGTCACTGAGTATAGCCCACACTCAAGGAAGGAGAGGCATGCTCCACCTTCTGGAGCATGAAGTCTACAGACAAAGTGGGACAATTAATTTTGCAACTCCTCCTAGAAAGAGTGCTATCTAACTCATTGCTGAATACCACTACAGTCACCTTCGAAGTACTCCCCTTGGAAAGCTATGCACTGACACCAGTGACTTGTCCACCCTGGAACTCTCTTTTTGGAATGTCCATCAGAGCTGTCATCATAGCCAAAATCTGACAATTAAATTCACAAACTTGCCACCAAGCACTTACATTGGCAACACTGTACAAACAACTCAGTAAGGTGTCATAACCTTCCCAAAGTACAACAGCTTTGATGGCCATTCCAGAGAAAATTCCAAAACTGCTTTGAAAGGTGGACTAGGTGCTGGCATCAGTGCACAGCTTCCCAAGGGGAGTACCTCGAAGGTGACCAGAGTGATATTCAGCAATGGATAGGTAGTACTTTTCCTAGGATGAGTTTGCAAAATTTCCAGCCTTTGTATATTAGCAGGAATTCTTCAAGATACCTATCTTTTTAACTGTTTTAGAAAATATTTTTACCTCATATATAGGCACCCTAGAAATGTACTCTGTTTTGCTTATTTTTCAAACTTTTCCTGTCCATGAACATTATTTATAATATTTTACCATTAAGCAATGCTGCTTTCAACACTCCTGCATATCTCTCCTGGCACTCATTTGCAGGTTTCTTTAGGAAATATACCTAAGAGTGGAAATGCTGGATTATAGACTATGTATTACATTCAAAGGTACAAGATAATGCCAGTTTTCCTAAGTGTTTTATCAATTTGCATTCTCACCAGCAGTGCGTAAAAATTGCTATTGTTCTACATCTTCATAAACATTTAGTATTCTTATCCATTTTTGCCAGTCTGGTAGTATAAAATATCATCACATTGTGATCTTAGCTTAATTTTTCAGGATTACTAATGATCATCATTTCATGTTTATTCTCCACTTGTGCACTATTTTCTTTAAAATTACCTGTTAATATCTTTTGCCATTTTTTCCTGAGTTATCTTTTCTTACTAATTTATAATTCTTCATGTATCCTGGATCGTTTATAAGATACATCTCTATCACATATATCTGTAAGATACACACACACACACCCTTTGTAAGATACACCTTTATCTCTGCCTCATTTGTGGCTTGTCTTTCCACTCTTATCATATAAAGATCAAAAGTTCTTATTTCAACATAAGCAAATTTATAGATCTATTTTGACAGCACTTTAAATATCATTTAGAAACCCCCCGCCTCTCTCTCCCCAAGCTAAGGTTATAGAGGTATTTTCTTCTAAATTTTTAAGTTTTTTAGTTGATTTTTTGAATAGGTAAGTAAATATAATGCTTTTCAGTATTAAAAACTCATATTATGTTGAAATTACCAACAAAATCATGGGGCAATGATGCTTAGAACTCTCAAATGCCCTTCTATGAGGTTACCACTTGCTCTCTTGCCCACTGTTCCTGAACTAGAGGATGATTCTGATTGCCAACAGCTTTCATCAACCTAAGGAACATTCACACAAATGGCAGCAATTCAAGCGTTTGCTTCTTCAAAGCTCTAGCACAGATGTTATTTAGTACAGCTCAGTTGTCAAAAAAACTGAAAGGAGTTTTAGTAATGTTGATCAAAATTTACAAATTTCTTTACAATTCATTTAAATGTTGGTAAACAAAAGTATCTCCAAACAGTGAAATAAATTTGCTTAATCAAGAAATGAGGGGGAAAGGTGTTATTCTAAAGCAGAAACAACTACCCTTGTAGTTGACTGAAAGTTACAAATCAAAGGAAATCAAAGGCAAAATATGCCCCTAAGCCAAGAGAGATGCCTTTTGCCTCAATAAAAAATAAGGCAAAGAGTTCTCCACTATTTCTCTACTTTATTAAGGTTAACCGATATGGTATTTATGTATCTAAACACTCACTGCAAGTTTTCAGTGATGTTTAGATTCTGAATTATTTTTCCTTAATTAAGTTAATTTAGGCACATTGACTTGTATTTCATAGAAAACACTCATTTAAATCATAAATGAGTATAATTTGCAAATGTTACAAAGATGATTCCAAATCTCAGCTAACCTCTTTCTCATAATTCAACCATTTGTTTAGTTTTTAATGAAAACAGAGACCAAAAACAAATGCTTAAATGCATCACTGTGTGAGATTCTGGGGACTGAGAAGTCCCCGAAGTAGCAGTAAATTGTGATTACTGGAAAGCTCAGAACACTGACAAGGCTTCACTGCAAAGTATTTAGCAGAAGGCCACAGACTTTGTTTTCCTAAGAGGAGCTAGGAACTACAGATGTCATTCAGTAATGCATTGAAATGGCATTGCCTAGTGCGAGTGTTGCACAGAAACTCCTGGTCATCTCTTCTTGACTGATTATTTTGGATAAGTTTCCACTATCATAGCATGGCCCTGTGAAGAAAAAAAAAGTTCAATTAGAGCAATGAAGGTGATGACTCCAGCCAGTAAAAAGGCAGCAGAACAACAGAATAAGCATAGGCTTTGGTGTTTGATACTGGCTCTGCCATTCACCACTATGAGATTTGGGGGAAATTATTAGCCATTCTGAACAATTTCCTCTATAAAATAGGGCTTGTAGTGCCGACTTTAGTGTTTTTGTGAGCCTTAACTCAGATAGCATACAGTATCTATATATACTCACACTGCTATACATTCATACATATTAATATATGTACACATAAATGCAGCAGAGTCTACTAGAATCTGATTCCTAGCAGATGCTCCATAACTGGTTGCTATTAAAATGAGAAACCAGGAGTCTTTTTTAGCAGTACAAAAACAAACACAATACAGTGAAATGCCAACAACAGTATATTTCTAGATGAGAAACTGAGGCTTTGAAAGGTTAAATTACTCATTCAAATCCACAAAGCTATTAAGTCACAGGGTCAGGATTTGAAACGAAGTCTAGGTGACTCCAAAGCCAATGGCTTGTCTTCACTACTCTTCTCAGATGATCCGAGGGCCTACAAGGTAAGAAGGTAGGAAATCCCTCCTCCTATGCAGTGCTGTGCACTAGTTATATCCCTAGCTGAAGGCAAGCATAGAAATTTATGATTTTGTGAGTCTAAATCCTATCTAATAATCACAGTCATTCTAGCTTTTGAACTGCCATCAAATCAGTTAATAGCCTTACTAATCTCCGTTTCTAGGTTGAATTAAATCTCCATAAATATTTATTAAGCAACTATTATTTAATAAGGCACCAAGATGAACACTGTGTGGGTACAAAGATTTGCTAAACAGTCTCTGACCTCAATCTAGTATATACTGCTGTTCAAAACAAAGTGTTAAATACCTTGACACAGGTACAAGCAAACAAAAAAGAACAGGGGTGGGAAGGTTTGACTGACTTGGGGTTATCCTAGAAGGGCTCATAAGGCAGAAATTTCCTTCTCCAGCTTTATTTAAAATACACTGGTTTCATGTTCCAAATCTTTTAGATTGCTCCAGATCAGTGATTCTCAACTAGGGGTGATTCTGCCTCCCATGCTCCACAGAGGACATTTAGCAATATCTAGAGACATTTTTAGTTGTCCCAACTGTATGCCTATGGGCAGGAAGGTGTTGCTACTGGTATCTAGTGAGTAGAGACCATGCTAAATATCCTGTAACACACAGTACAACCCCTCCACAAGAAAGAATCATCTGGCCCAAAATGTTAATAGTTCCAAAGGTGAGAAACCTTCCTCTGGATCTGCAATGACAGATGCCTCTTCTGATCTAATCGTGTCTGCATCACTCACGTGGCTCTTGATGAAACAATGCCTGTTTAATCCAGTTTCTAAGATGTATCAACCCTCTCCTCATTATACAGTAAAGTTCTAGGAGAAACGTACTGGGTATTATTCTTTGTTCATCCATAAACGCATCTAGTACTGTGTTATTTATACTCTTTGTGCCCAATAAAAAATTAGGCAATGAACACTCAAAACCAAAGGACATTAATTAACCTACATGGAGTATGCACTACACACGGTGTGCACTAGCTATCGTCTAAGTCTGGCAATAAAAGATAAAAGGGCTCTGGTCCTAACTGACTACGGTTTTCTGTAAAAAAAAGTTACACAGAGGGAGTTCCCCGGTGGTGCAGTGGCTCGGCTTCGGCGCTCTCAACGCCACAGCCTGGGTTTGATTCCCAGCCAGGGAACTACCTGCCACACCACCACCAAAAAAAGTTACAGAGATTTAAAAATGCTTTTGATCATGAAGTCTAAATAAGTGACCCCTTGTTTGTCTTCAAAGTTTCTGAGGAAAAGTCATAAACAAAAGCTTTTAAATATAAGATGCTTATAATTTATGTATCTTAGCTATCTTGATCAGCAACAGAAATTTCTGTAATTTGAAGGAAAATCTAATCTGTTCCCAGCAGGATTTAAAAAGAAAAAAAAAAAAAAGATAGCTAGCCATCCTTTCGGATTTTATGAGGTCGGACAATTAAGTTCGCGAACTCATCCTGGAAAAAGTGCTCCATACCTCACTGCTGAGTATCACTACGGTCACCTTTGAAGTCCTCCCCTTGGGAAGCTATGGTACAAATGACTTGGTCGAGTTGTCTGTACAGTGCTGCCAATGTAAGAGCACGGTGGCAAGTTCATCAACTTAACTGTCAGATTTTGGGTGCGATGACAGCTCTGATGGCCATTCCAGAAAAAGAGTTCCAAAACTGCTTTGAAGGGTGGACTAGGTACTGGCGTCGGTGCATAGCCTCCCAAGGGGAGTACTTCAAAGGTGACCGTAGTGATATTCAGTAGTGAGGTATGGAGCACTTTTTCCAGGGTGAGTTCACGAAATTAACTGTCCGACCTCGTATTCCCTGAGTGAAATGCTACAGCAGGTAGCAGGTTGTGTCTGTACCGCAAGTAAAGCAGGTAGGAAAAAAATCTGTAGAGTAATATAATTTCCCCCAGCTGAATAGCAGTAAGTTATAGAGGTAAATTAATTCCCCAATTAAGGTATAGTTCAGTTTTCAAGAAAGCTAGTTTATTTCTCAGAAAGATGTTACAGATAAGTCTCATGGTGACTAGATAAACGGATAAAATTACTAAAAAAGAAAACTATCAAAGTGTGGATAATGACAGTGTCTGGTGAGGGGATTATAGATGATCTAATTTTTTTCTATATACTTTTTGCATTTTCCATGATGAGCACATACTACTTTTATAAACAAAATATGTAATAGCACCTTTCTTCCAAAGCACTATCAGAATTAAAGTACTCCCTCTCCAAAAAATATGCTGCTTTTTTTTCTGGTTGCCTGTCATCAGAAATATTGCTCTAAGAATGTTTCAAAAGAAACTAAATCAAACATTCTTGGATGAGCTTGTTTTGTTTCCAAGAAAATGACTTCCCAGGAGCTCCTAGGAAGCTGCTGCGACATACCTGTCCTCCGGCTGCACAGGCAGCCACTAAACCATACTGGCCTCCTTCCTTCCGTAATCTGTTGGCAGCTGCCATGACCAAACGGCAGCCAGTGGCTCCAAATGGGTGACCGAGGGACAGTGATCCCCCCCAGTTGTTAAACTTCTCCAAAGGAGGCACTCCAACCTGGCGCCCACAAAAACAGACACAAATATAAAGATGAGTTTACTTAAGATAAGAATAAGGCCAGGCCTTTAGTAACAGAAGCAACAGAGCTTGCAGGTAATAACTAAGACACATCACATATTATTTCACTGCAAAAGAAAAATGCTAGGTCAATTCTGGAAGTCAAAGGTCCATTTACTTTTCATCTAACATCAGAATGGGAAGAACAAAAGTAAACCTAAAATTTTGCTGTTATTTTTTTCTAAAGCATTTCCAGGAACTATTTTGCAGCTAAGAAACAAATGTATCTAACGAAATACAAAATCCTTCACAGATAAGCTTCCCCTTTCCTGTTTTTACTAGCAGGTAACTAAGCACCAGGCAGTGGTTTGAAAGTCAAGCATATTTTTAATCAGAAGCTTACCTTGGTTTTTCTACCCATGTAGTTTTGTGCAAACCAATCAGAATCCATGGCTTTAAAATTCGCCAAGATCTGACCCTAAAAGGAAAAATAATTCATTAAGGACCTTGTTATTAATGTCTTTCAAGGCTTTTCTTCATGCATGAGTTTATCTAACTTTAAAGCTGAACAAATCTTTAAATCAGTTTTCACTGAAAAGTTCCTAAAGAAACAATTTGGTACTTATGAAACGCCTCTAAGAGATAGCCTCAAAAGGTATGTTTTTCAACACTGTACATGTGGCCTGGATCCCCTCCCCTACGCCTCTATCAAAAGTGTTAGTACTTAAGATACAAAGCTCCACTTGTTTTATTCATATTATAAACTATGCCTTGCTGTCTCCCACTAACATGGACTACATTTTTTATGATAATAGTTCTTTGACATGTCTTTAAAATGACTTACTGAGAAAGCTTCATGAAATTCAAAAGCATCAATATCATTCATTGTTAATCCTGCCTTTTCTAGAACTTTTGGAGTAGCATATGATGGTCTGAAAAGAAAAAATAAGTAATATGTTAAAACTTTAACTTTTAACCTAAGAGCTCCTTCATATTCACCAAACTGAGTTTTACACAGGTATTAGAATGCCCTCCACTCATTCACTGATTCTACTGTACAAATATCAGTTAAGTGTTGGGGATACAATAGTGAACTGAATAGACCATGGCTTCTGCCCTTACACAGTTTATATTCTAGAGTCAGGCAAACACATAATAAACAAGTAAACAATGAAAGAGAAAGACAAACTAATAATGTGAAGAACTAGAAGAACACAGAGTTCAAAGCGCAAAGCATAGGATGGGGCATGGTGAGTTTAAAGGACATAATGAGGGTAGAGCCTTGTGAGGGAGGGGCTGATAGTCTAAATGAGCAAGTTTTATAAAAGGCTATTCTGAAGATTGTGTAGCAGAGTGTGCAGCAGTATGAAAAAGTGCTTATGATATTTTAACAAGAAAACAACGGTTATATTATTATAAGTAGAAATCAGAGGAAGGAGTGGAAAAGAATCCTTATAAACTATAAAATGATATACCAACATAAAAGATTATTATAATTTTTTAAAAGTCCAACACACAAAGCAATTATAAACTCAGGGCTTGATGTACTTTAAAGTCTGTGTAATAAATGTGGGCAATCAAATACTTTTGATTCTAGACCAAAGATATACACTGCTACCTACCCAAGTAAAAGCTGATCTTTTGGATCTTGAGACACGTACACAAAATCCCTAGGTAAAAAATAGAGGGGTTAGCTCCAGTAATAAAATAAAGAAATCAGAGGCAATTTATTTAAACATTTACTGTACCTCAAATATGCCTTTGGCTTATAACCCAGGGCCAGAGCTTTTTCCTCTGCCATAATCAGCATTGCAGATGCACCATCAGTCTAAAATGTTAACCAAAAATAATGTTAAATTCTTCAGCCTGACTAGAGGTCTTTCCACAGCTGCCATCTTCTGTGTCCTGCTCCTGAATCTACCAACTAATTATATTTATACAGTGACTCTAGATAGCAAAACCTTTTCATTTTATCCATCAAGTCACAATTCAAAACATACACTACAGAGTGTTTGACCCTCCAAAAAGGACCATAATTACCAATGGACAAAGAAAACAGGTAACTTTAGAAATATGTATTCAGAGAGTTCCCTGGTGGTGTAGTGGCTAAGGCTTCGGCACTGTCAATGCTGCGGCCTGGGTTCGATTCCCAGCCAGGGGACTACTCACATACAAAATAATAAAATAAAATAAAAAAGAATGGGTGACCTTTATCTAAAAAATAAATAAATAAATAAAATATGTATTCATAATAAACTTAAAGTGTTTTGCTTTTGATACAGAATATGAAGAATTTTATGAATTAAAACAATTTGATTGATTTACTTATTTGTACATTTTCTGGACTGTTTCTCAGCAGCTACCTGCCTGTGTATTCTAGGTGTTTTTCTTCTACTTACAGACTCCAAAGCAAGCAAACCAATGGGAGAGGAGAAACAGGTAGGCAGCTGAGAACATTAGAACCAGTCTTCCCTCTTTGGACATACCCCATATGCTCTTTCCCAACTGGCAATTGAGAAGTTGGGGGACAAAAGAAGTATCATTGAAAAAAGCCCTTTACTATGACTTAAAAAATAGCTTAAAAAAAAAAATCCAAAATTCTAAAGAAAAGGAAATGCTTTGCAGAATTTGCAAAATCAAAACAATTTCTACCACATTCTACCATATTTTTATAACTCAGTAACCCTGAAGAGACTACGTAGGCACCACCAGTAGGGTGGCCATACAGTCTAGAAACATAGCTGACTATAATATATGGTTTGTGGACATTACATTAATAATATGTTCAATGTGCCACTGTGCAAAACTGCAATAAATGTGATGCATTAATGCCCTTCTAAAAACCCATATTATCTGTGATGTATTGCCTCTGATGATTTGTGTTTCTGGTTTTGAATAAATAAACCTGCACTATTAGCTCACCCCAGAAGTAATCAAGGAGATTTCGATCTGGCAAGAGTACAGCCCATGCCATCTGGTGTATCATCCAGTTTGGTTGGGGAAATGATCATCTCACCAGTCCTCTACAACTCAGACTTTTGGGGTGGTGCACCATCCTGTTGGAACTACTGCAGGCACCTTCCCCCCAGACCAAGAGCAGGCATTAAACAGTCACCTACCAAGGTCAAATATGTCAAATATTCACCTATGTTTCCAGATTTTATGTCCAAGTAGGGAAGTTATATCATAAAAAAACAATGACCAGATGAACCCAGAAGATTACATCCAAGGTGACAGGAGAAGAAAAACCACATCTTACAACAGAATAGGAATGTTTAATTGAGGAGGAACAAAACAAAACAAAAAAACAAACAAGGAAGGCATATGAAACTACCTGCTGATAAGTAAAACAACAACAAAAAACGAGGGTATATTTATTCCATGATAGGAAAATAATTTGAGGTTTAGTATAAAGCATTGTTTTCTAACACAGCTACATAGAAGAGTGATTTTGCCACTCCTTCTGCTTACTTTGCATGCCTTATGACTCCTCAAATTCATGTTCTAGGCTCCAACCAAGATTTACTGCAAAGAGGCCCTTGCCCTCATATCTTGATTTTGCATTTGCTGTTCCCTTTGCCTAGAATGTCTTTTATGTGTTTCTTGAATTGATTTGTACTCTTTCCTTAAGATGTGATGCTTAAGTGTTAGTTAACTTCCCGAGAAGCCTCTCTGATCCCTCCATCTACGCATCTTCACCAACAGCCTATGCTTACAGTCATCACGGTGTTTTCTCCCTGTATTACAATATCCTGTTCTTTTTATCACCAGTGCCTAGCCTAGGCAATCAAAGGTTTTTGACTGGTTAAGTATCTGAAGAGAACAGCTTTTGTATCAGAATGGTGGTTGGACCAGGTGACTTCTAAGGCCTTAAAAACTTTGATTCCATTTTAACATAATCTTCATAACAAATAACTGCATTTTTAAACTAGTCATAATATAAACAGACAGACCTACTTCAGGCTTTTCTATTGAGAGTATACAAATATAAAAGTCACTAGTAAACACATATAGCACACATAAGTTACCAGGAAAGAAGAATTTGCAGCTGTCACTGTGCCATAGGGCTTGACGAACGCAGGTTTTAGTTTGGCCATCTGCTCCAAGGAGGAAGGCCGAATGCCATTATCTTTGGTAACGGTATCTTTTCCTATAAAAATATGAACTTTTTAACTCTAAGGAACCACAAGCATTATCTACCTTCTCTAGAGAAATATGCTTTAAAATTTTAAGAACAAATGAAATGTAAAACATACCTGTTTACCAAAAAGAAAGCCTTTATTCTTATCAAGATATTATCAAATTTTAAACTAAACTCAAGACTTCTGGAAAAAATCTATATGATTTAACAAAAAGGACACCCTATTTCCTTAAGATATTCATTCACATTTGGCTATTCTATACAGAAATCCTATGAATGAAAAATTTAAAAAATAGGCATCTACAAAAGAACTAAAATATACCAGTAAGATGTAAAAGGAGACTCTTAGAATAACTTCTCTCTTCATGGGGATGTAAAGTACAGTAAAGGGAAAATAGTCAATTACATTGTAATAACTATATATGGTACCGGGCAGATACTAGACTTATCGAGGGGACCCCTTGGTAAATTGTGTAAATGTCTAACCTCAGTGCTGTACATCTAAAACAACAATAAAATAATACTGAATGTCAACTGTAATTAAAAACTTAAAAACAAAACTAAACCTTCTCTCTTTAAAACGTTTACCTATTGTTACAACTTAAATTGAAACTTGAGCCCATATTTAAGAATAAAGGCTGAATATTTTGAAAACAGAACCAACATATTCACTGAAAAGTCATTTGGGGTTTTTGGAGTTTTAGGAGCAATTCAGACTTCTCTAACAAATATCATGAAGCAGTCCCCTTTGCCAAGGGGAGCAAACCATTTTACCTGGTACTTTGAAGGGTACAACATCAGAAAGAAGCCCTTCATCCTGTGCCTTCTTAGCCAGAGTGTGTGACCGCAGTGCATACTCATCCTGTTCCAGTCTAGAAACAGCAAAGGCAGCAGCCAGTCGGTCCGCAGAGTGCCCCATTGTCTCATTGGTAGAGAACTCAGCCACCGCAGGGAGCTGGGAAAGGGAACATACAGGTGCCCGTTAACAGGTGTTACACCACAGCAGAGTTATTTGGGAAAGTTAAAATCTACTATCAATCAAGACCAAGACAAGGGAAGCCCTATGTGAACAGGACATCCTAAAGAGGGCTTACAAATTCAAATTTTCTAACCGCGATCTTCTTTTTTTCCAGCTTGACCAAATAATAAACCCTGCCCTGCCACTATCAGAGCATAACTGAACCTGTGCTGTCTTACCTAATTCTAAACCTCTGAAGTGGGCTGCTTTGGAAACACAAGTCTTTATGTAAGTGCTCACAAATCTTACCTCAGGTGATAGGAAATTCAATCTGAATTTAGAGATTAAAGATAGTCGCTGACCCAGAGTCTTAGCCTTATTGAGATCAAGCATCATTTTTCTCATTTTCCTTGAATGACGAATAGGGATGTCGGACATTAACTCTATACCACCTGCCACGACCACATCAGACTGACCAGAAGCAATCAAGCCAACACCTATAGGACACAGGTCATATGTAGATGAACATCTTTTGCAGAAATTAACAGGCCACTGAAAATTTAAAATTCTTGATTCAAAAGTTGTACAATAGTTATCAGCATTGTGTAACATTTGTAATTAAGGTCTTCATCTATTCAGAGGGATTAAGATAATTTTTTAAATGACTAATACTACATTCAATGCACCCCACCCCCCCAGAAAAAACAATTGTCATTCAGGCTATATGGAAATCAACTTCTAGAAATATTCATTGGACCAACTCTCAAACAAATCATATTCTAAACCAGAATTTTCAACATATTTTATATTTTTTTAATATTTTAACTGTAAAGGGAATTTCAATTTCTACAAGCCAAAGAAATTCTGGCTTTTGAGATGTAAGGCAGCAACCCCCACCACGACCCTTTATGGCCACTAGCAAGTATTTTGTTGCTCCAACTGGGAATGGTGAATGGCCCCAATCACTGCCTTTGGCTTCAATTCCTGCCACCATGGGGGAGGCTGCCTAATGCAGCCTAGATGTTACTAAGAGAACCCGTGATTACAATACCTTTCAGATTCCTATCTTTTCACCATTTTGTCCCACCATTTTGCCAAAGTGTATTAGGAGAATTTGTAACTAATTATAAGAAATGCCAAGATGTGAGGGGGAAACAGAAGAAAAACCTGTACCTCCTAAATCAGTGATTTATCCCTTGGGCAATAAGAAGGCCATAGTCTCCATGGGGGCGTATCATGCTAGAATCACCTAACTTTAGAACTTAGCAGGTTATAAACTATTCATGTCTCAAATACAGAAGCACCCTCCTAGAAACATACTCTCCCTACTGATAATCCCTACCATAGCCAGCTATGTAACTGATGGAGAAACTACATGAATTGTGTCCCACAGGTATCGAGAGGAAGAAAAAGGGGGAGACTTACTATCAAAAATCAAACATTTTAAATATTATCTTTTATTTTTAAAAAAACACACATTCAGACATCAGTGCTTATCATTTACTTCTGTTAACAGTATTTTTTAATGGTCAAATAAAAGACACAGAAGAATTACCATGTACCTTCTGCTTTCAGAAAAACATACCTGTGGTCATGGCTTGATTGGAAGAGATGCAAGCCATGGTGACAGTGTGAGCAGGAGTCTTGTCAGAGAAGCCAGCTCCAAGAGCAGCCTTTAGTAAAAACAGTGAACAAAATGATCATCCTGCATGCAAATGATGCTTTGAGCACTACTTTTTATGTGGTGAATCAGGAAAGGGTTTTAGTTTAATATTCTACAGAGTAATATTCAAAACAAAATTAAGCCCATCAGAGAAATAGTTTACTCATTTCTCATCCAGTCATTAATGACAAGCACTCTGCAAAATTGTTGGAAGTCGGTTTCTAGTGTGGTATACAACGCTACAACACTTTTCTGTTTCACGTAATTTCTTAACAATGCTTTGTTCAGAGCCTTTAAGGATAATCAATATATAATTTGATTTTAATGTGTTAAATTTTCAATAAACTTAAAGTACACCTGTTGCAGTTGATGAAATTATGAAATACGTAATAGGGTGAGGTCCTCATGATTTGTGTTCTTGTAGTTAAAAAGCTTAGTAGCAAAAGCAAAAGTCACCAAACATGAACATAATTTCTAAAGAACTGACCACTCATAAGCATAAGAGTTTCCATGCAGGTCCCTGCCCACTTTATACTCATTCTGCTCTCACTGCCAGTCAGTATCTCTGTCTAATACTTTGGACAGCACTGTGTAGGTCCAATGCAAAGTCAAACAGGAAAACTTGCCAAATATGCAGGAGTTCAAGTCAATGAAAGAAAACTTTGGAAAACTGCCTGAGCCACAAGTAAGCCTCTGACAAATAAGGAATATACCAGTTAACAAATGGAAAAGGGAAAACTGGCCAGGATGATGACACAGTAAGTACTTCAAAAGAACAATTTGAAAAATGAAAACCTTTGTTAATCTTGCAAAAATGGCCTCTATTATGATGGCACAGTAAAGTTAAACATGAAATGAGGACATCTGTTATTTTATTATACTATCTATTGGGGAAATTAGGCTGCCAATAAACCAGTCAATGCCTGATTCCACTGTTTGTGTAACGAACTAATGCAAAGGTGCAACAATACTTATTTTTATAATACTGAAGTTTCATTGTAAAAATAACACTATCAACTCCCCTTGCCTTCCCTCTCCCACCACCTCTATTTGCTAGGAGAGGTTTCCATTAGGGAAATTCATTTTTAGTCACCTCTTTTTGAAACTATTTAATTATCCTCAAAATATAAGATCTCCTATAATTTGGTAAAATAAACACTTTTCAAAGTTTAGATTAAAGAGGTTCAATGTTTCTTAACTGATTTTTACCTTTATACTTACATTATCTGTACACTATTTACCATACTCTACAGAAATATAAATGTGTTACAGTAGTGGACATGCAATGTGACCTTATTCTGGTCCTCCAGGTAGGCCTCATACTAAGTGCCTAACAAATTTGCTGAAAACAACCGCCTGACAACTGCACATCCGCCTCTCCAGGGAAAACCAATCCAAAAGGAAGGGAGAGGCAAGTCGTCAGAGGACAGGAGAGGGCTCCCCAGTGGGGCAAGTGTTAAGGGCACTCAGGTCATGACAGCTGATCTTCACGAGGTCCTTTCTAGCATGTGTTACACCCTTGGCCCTAGTTAACTCTCACCACTGACAGAGCTTTAAATAGAAGTGGTTGCTGGTGAGCCTCATCCACACGCTTCTTCTATTTAAAGTTTGAACACCTCTGAAGGCAAGCTTAAGCTCTAGACAGTACATGAAGGAAAAAGGGGGAAGGTGCCTCTTAGTTGAGTTAAAGAGCAGGGAAATATGCTTCAGTAGTTAAGTTCATGGGAACGCAGTACCAGAAGCTAATTTTAAGATTTTCGATTAATTTTATTAGACGACAGGTCCTAAAGAAATTCTCTAACTGGAAGTTATGCCAGCTTTTAGGTTACATATCCCCTTAACTCACTCCTACCCTGCAGCAACTGCCAAAATGACCTGGAATACGACACAAGTGGTGGTGTTACAGGGCAGGGACAGGGAATCTACCTCATGGCAATCAACAGCTGAGATTTACATATGGATGTAAGATTTCCAGAAAAAAATTCAGAAAAAAAAAACCATGGGGGGGGGGAGCTAAAACATAAGGTGATGGAAAGAGAAGTCACATTAAGTGGTGAACTTATTATATAAGAAGTTGACAATGCACTGTAGAATTGTATACCTGAAACCTATGTAACCCTTGCTAACAGATGTCACCCCAATACAAAAAAAAAAAAAAAAAAAAAAAAAAAAAAAAAAAAAAAAAAAAAAAAAAAAAAAAAAAAAAAATCATGGCTTTAGAGTTAAGATAGAATAAAAATATACAGAAAATTGAAACAGGTTTAATATTTACTTTTTAAGTGCTCTGATAAGAGTCATTTTGTTTTGTGTCAGTATATAAAAGTTGAAAATGTATTATAACTTGATGTACTGATAAAACTATCATATTCAATACATTTTAAAATGTGAAGGTCCAGGAAAAACCAGAGGAGGAACAAAACCTCTTCCTGTTCTTAATTCTTTCCTGACTCTCTAACAATATACAGTTGATTTTTGTGGGCTGCAGTAATGCCAGGCCTTTGACAGTTATAACAACATTTATTGATAGGTGAAATGGTGGGGCAGAACAAATACTTCAGTCCTGCTCAATTTCCCTTATCTTGGCTAACAGTGATGAAATTACTACCCTTCTAACTATACTGCACACAGTAATATAGCAGGCACAGACGAGAAATAAAGAAAATGCTGAGCACACTGAAATGTGCTTTGGAACCAACTTTATCCAGATAATCACTTTCAAGTAGAAACAAAGCCCACAAAATGTGTTTGGACTCTTCAACATGAAATGCCTTTAGAACACGTCACAAAAGTTCCAAGGTCTGTCATTATCTCGGTTACCCAATAAATACGACATGGAATTATGCCAACTAGGGTAAAAGTAAACTCCTATGCAATAGTTCGTTGAAAAACCTGCCCTATGTGTCAATGGGAACAAGTGAATAAGCAAGGCTACCTCCAATAAAAGTCATGTTATGAAATAAGTTCTTTGCAATGTTGAAATTTTAAGTTAATTAGAACCCATGCTCTAACATTACTAAAAGCCAAATTCTGCCATAATCTCAATCTCCCTAACAAAAGAGATAAATTAACAATTCCCAAGCCAGCACAAATACATCTGTATAGTATCAATATATGATAGCAGAGTGTATGTCATTTGATTTACAGTATGATTCTTTTAAATATTAAATAACATTATTCAAGTTATAAAGTTACATTATAAGTCAAATATAACTTTCCTTAATGGAGTTTAATAGCTTTTAAAGAGTAAATTCTATTAGCTGAGATTCAAACTGACTCTCCTATCAATATAATGTTTGTTTTACTCACCTCTCTAGCCACATTGCTTGTTTTTACTTCCTGTATAACTGTGCCAAAGATGATATAATCGACAACTTCCTTTGGGACACTGGTCCGATGCAACAAACCCCTGAGTGCATAAGTCCAGAGTAAAGAAACATTTCACACATCAAGGTAGTGCTATAGAACATTATTTAAAGCACCGCACTTCTTTAAAAGGTTAACTTTGAATTTAAAAGGGCAAAGACTGTATCTTTGTCCTTAATTCGGCAAGAGTGTGGCACCTTATCAAAGAACAAGAGAGTGATTAAAAAGGGCAGCTCAAATATATTTGTACAGTATAAATATATACTATATAGTGCATGTGATGCTCAATTGGCAACGAGAAGTTACACAGAAAGAATAAAAAGTAATTTGGAATAAGATAAAACAGATAAAAAATAATATTAGAACAGTTTTCAGTCAAAAGAGAAAGGAGACAAATATAAAATCAAAGAGATGAAATAAAATACCAGGTATGTTAAATTTAAATTTTCAAATCTCAGCTTAAGTACATGATTTAAATAATATGCTTGTTTTGCTAGTTCTCTCCACTAATAAGAGACTAGAAGGGGTAACACTCCAACAGAAAGAGTACACCCTGAACTCAGACTTGGTTTCTAAATGAATTCCCCATTAAAGGAATCAGAGCTTTTAAAAAAATGACTGAGACCAGGTCTAAGGCTGGGAAAGTACAAAATGAACCTCACTAATCTATTTTGTGCTAAAAGCACTCAAAGACTAATAGGACCGTATCAAAAATGGAACACAGGTGTACACATTTGTCAAAACGCATCAAACTACACCCTTGAAACCTGTGTCATTTTTTGTATACAAATTACATCTCAAAAAATAATATTGTAGTAAAAAACAGAGGGGACATAGGAACCAACTTGAAAGAGTTCTCACAGAGAATATGTGAGATAATCTCAACTTCAAAAGGAATAATGACTAAGCTTGGCTATAACACAAGAAATAAATAAAAAACCCTAAGTCCTCATCATAAAAAAACAAAACAAGACAACGACAACAAAAAACCTGCTCTTTATAGAAAAATTCAAGACAATAAATGTAGGAGGAATAACAGAATTAGAAAAATCACAAATCTGTAATCTCTGCTGTAGT
The DNA here is from genome assembly GCA_004026885.1 of Lyroderma lyra. NCBI lineage: Eukaryota > Metazoa > Chordata > Mammalia > Chiroptera > Megadermatidae > Lyroderma > Lyroderma lyra. The sequence goes on from PVJL010004826.1 coordinate 111,003, forward strand.
AACTGATTAAAGCAAAAATCATCAATGAAAGCTAGAAACATTTGATGAAAGGTTGCTGGGGAGCATGACACTCACATGGTGCTAAGATATCACTTTACAGATTACTTACTAATAGCAAAGGGAAAAATGTGCCCTTACAATAAAGATCTGGCAGCCTGACAACCACCACAACCAAGTGGTTACATTTGGCTTCATATGCTTTACCCATGAAGCATTCTTACCAAAAAAATGTTTAACCTGAATATAATCAAACCTCTACATCTAACTTCTAGTTTATAAGGAATTCATAGAGGAAAGTTAAGTATCACCACAAGGACACATCCAGAAAGTAAGACATTCATAGGACAGCAGGCCTGGACTTTTCCAAAAGTCATTGTCATGGGGGCACGGGGAGGTACAGAGGGAGAAATTAATGTTCTAAAAAAAAGAGACTAAAGAGAAATATCCATTTGTAATACGAACCTTGATTGGGTCCTGGTTTGAAAAAAACAAAACAAAACAAAACAAAACAAACAAACAAAAAAAAACGCCGACTAAAAGAAAAGACATTCTTGGAACAATTGAGGGGGATGTGACTATGAAATGGATTATTAGAAGTTATCATGAAATCATTATCTTTGCTATGGTAATGATATCATGAATAGCAGAGAAGTTTCTTAGGAGGTAAATGCTGAAGTATTTAGGGCTGAAGTAGGTAGAGCTGAACCATATAGATACAGCACAGATGGCAGAATGGTACAATTATTAAATACAGGTGGAAGGTATTTTAAGTGTCCACTGTATTAGTCTTTAAATTTTATTGGACATTTGACACTCTTTTAAATAAAAAGTTGAGGAAAAACTTGCAAAATCTCCAGCCTGGGATCATAACCAGAAATTGCACCATTATCAAAAATAGAAACATAAGCTGGCTTTGAGAAAAGATAATTTTTATATTTGATATGCCGAGCTTGAAGTGTCAAAGAAAACAGGTCAAATTTAGAGGGAGGCAGGGAGGGAAGGAAGGAAGAATTGATTAAGTAGATGAGACTTTTAAGAAAAACATGTTACATAGAAGAACGCAAAGCTCTAAGGACAGAAACTTGCAAAATACCTTTAAAAAAGGGAAAGAGGAAGAACTGCAGTCTTTTAAAAGGACAGAAGACCTGGTCAGGAGATGGAAGGGAAATTATTAAGGCAGAACATTAAGAAGTCAAAGGAAGACAGTTTCAAGTACAGCTGGCAGTGTCAAATCCTACAGAATAATATAAAGAGACTGAGGCCAGAGAAAAGACTGCTGCATTTCATAATCATAGTTATTACTATTAAGAGAAGCTTCCAAAGTACAGTTAGTGTGGAGCGGTGACAATGGAAACAATTGTTATGAGATTAAGAATAAGTAGAATAGTAAGAAAAGAGAAGCGACTGCTGCTTTCATTCATATTTAAAGTCTGGCAGGAAGAGAAGAAATAGAACAGATGGCCAGAGGAAAGACCTGTGGCTGGTCGAAGACACAAAGGCCAAGCATCAGTGGGAAGTGAATGAAGCAATCAATGCCTTACACCCACCAGGTGCTTGAATTTGTGTGCCTCACATGGCTACAATCAAGAAGCAACAAATCCTGTAAAAGCTAGGTAAGAGCTTTCTTACCACATAGAAGTTAATAAAACCTAGATATGGAAATTCTATTAAACTTGCCATTTGAAGTATAAAAACTGGAGCAAAGTGCTTTTAATGAAACTGCTTTTACTTACGAAAGCGCTGCTCTTGCCAAATCATGTGGCATCAGGTCTTTATATCTGGGGGAAGAAAATAAATAATTTAAACCCAAAGCCTAGAGTTTTACTAAAAAATTGTTTTCATTCCATTTGAAATACCTAAAGAGATCATCTAACATATGCCTCTATAAATACATTTAACTTTACTATTCCATTTGAAATACCTAAAGAGATCATCTAACATATGCCTCTATAAATACATTTAACTTTACTATCTAAGACAGTCCATCATTTCAAATGAAGAAATAGTGCGACTTCTGCTATTTGCCATCCTCAAAAATCTGGCACGCCTTGACTCAGATGGAGCTGGTTAAGAATCTAACAAAATTTTGCCCAGTACTTTATTGTTCAGCATGACACATGTTAAGTACTCTTTAAAACTAAACCCCACCTTTTGAGTCAACTCTGTTCATTTGCTTAAATGTCAAAAACAAATTCCCTTTATTTTTAAGTCAAAGATTTAACTATTCGGTTGAATAAAGATTCATTCTTTAAGTTCCTGAAAACTAAAACCTAAAAATCCAAAGATGTTTTTATTCTCACTATGAATCACAGAAGAATCACTAGCAATTTTCCAAATTTTTCCAGTTCTCTCAAATTTAAAACCAGTTCCCTCAAATTTAGAACAGAATGAAGAGTTGTAAGTCCATTTTTAAGCCATAAATTATTTATCATTTTACAATCTTTATTCTCATGCTCCTGCACTCCTCTCTTCCAGGATGACTGGCAGACTCCCACATCCCACCGCTAGAGTCTATTCCTAGGAATGTTTTCCAAATGCCCTCTACCTCTAAGAAGAACCTGTTTTTCCAAATATCACTCAAGTTGAAAGCAAACTTTCTTCAAATGGAACAGAAAAAGATCTTTTTCCACCTACAAAATGATCTTCTGTTATACTCTGTCACCTCAACTGTAACATCAATAATATGACTAAACTATTTGTCTTCTTTATAAATTTTTCCATTTTTAGTCATTTTTGTTCTTTACATGAATAATGCCTTAAAATTTATTCTTTCTTCCCTATTAACTATCATTTCTTACATTACTCAAAGTTTTTCTCTTCTCTCTACAACAGAATTGCTCATTAACTTTGTCTTTTTTTAAATCAGGAAGCTGAATCAAACTAAAACATAAAAATAACCAACAAAAGGAACAAACCCTATACTAATGAGCTGAATACCTCAAATCAAACTTCATGCAAATACTAATTACCAAAAAAAAAAAAAAGTTTAAATAAATTATTTAGTTGAGTGTGTTCGTATTTTTTAACAGCTAGTAAAACAGAATAAACATGTACATAATATAAAAACAGACCTTCCAAAACAATGATCTTCCTAACCAAGAACTTTCTTATCTTGGTGGAATTTTCTTTTGCTACTGCTGAGTACAAGAGAATCCCACCTCCTCACTTTCTTGCTGCTAAAGTTTTAGATTCTTACTTACTGTTGTTATCAGTACAGCAAAAAGCTTATTGAGAGAAACATTGTTAAATGGGTGACTATATTGAGAAAAGAGAACTTCACCACCATTTTCCTGCAGCATTACTTCTATAAGAAAGTATTCTCTAGATACTAAATCATGTTTAAAAATGAATGTTTTGTGTGTTTGTGTGTGTGTGTGTGTGTGTGTGTGTGTGTGTGTGTGTCTTCCACAAATGATGGCACTGCAAAGCATCTTGCTTTTTACACTTAACATGTGTTCAAGATCTTTCCATACTAGTAAACTAAGACAGGTCTCGTCACTCTTAGCAGATGTCTAACATTCCCCAGCATGTTTCTAAATTAGTAACTGTTCAAAATATGAACATCAAAACAATCTAAACAGAATAGGACTAATGTTTCATCTAGTTACCAGAGTCCATCAACAGCTTTTGGACAGAATGGGCGTTATTTGGGGACAGAAAAGTGGAGGAGAACAGTAGTTTGGTTCTGGGGAATCTGGGGGGCTGGTCTAGGATCACTCTGGTTCCTTATACTGGGGTTGTGCTATGCCAGGGTTTGGACCACTCCATCAACTCCAACTCTGACAATGTTCCAAAAGGCCAAAGCAGTGGATTAAAGGTCCTTTAGAATGCCCATGGGTCCACATCCTCGGTATTCAAACATCTGAAGCACCACAGAAACAATGCACTCATCTCCAGACAAGAAAAGGATAGAAGCAAGCTTTCTAGGCCCACACTAGGTTTTCAAAATAGGGCTGGTTGAATCTCACATTATGCTAGGTTTATTCATGAGAAAGGATGAAAAACAAATCTGCCGTATTATTTCACCACTGGCTTGACATATTCTATATTAATTTCATGAAAATGTTACCCACATGTTAATACACTAACAACAACATTACCTACGGGTTTACATTTACAAAGACCACTTTTGAAAGTGTCTTAAAAAAAAGAATAAATAAACTATGTGGGGTGATGGATGAATTAATAAACTTGATTGTGGTAATTATTAATATTTCACAAAGTATTCATATATTAAGCCATAACATTGTATACCTTTAAAAAAATCACATTGTACAATCTAAAAAGATGTATTTTTTTTGTGTCAATAATACCTCAATAAAGCTGGGGAGAGAAAAAAGGGGGAAAAAATAACACAATCATTTCATACTTACAAAGTGCCTGACAGCAAAAATGGAATGCGAACACCATCCACCACCACGATATTTCTTATATTGGGTTTGGCTAAGGTTTTCTTTGATTTGGTCTGGGCAGCTTTAAGACAAAAATCAAATAACTCATTTAAAATGTATGAAGTCAGGTGAGTTTTTACATTTTTAAAGATAAACATTCTAAGAAGAACTACATCATTCAATGCCAAGTTGTATTTGCCATTTATCAAACCAATTCAGTATATATTTTCTTAAAAGAGCTAAGAAACTAGCATTTACAAGTTTCCAAATAATATTTAAAGTAAATACAGAGATTATAACTAATGATGAGGACATTTGTGCCACTAAAAAAATCATTTCTTTTTATCAAGCATTTGACAATCACACTGAAATCAACCAATCTGACACATAAATCTATCCTTAATATTAGAAGTCACAATAACTGATAATTGTTTACTCTTCACATAACTTAATATTCTTGCCTTTCACTGTAGAAATAAAGGCCATTTGGTCGACAACTACTGCCGTTCTGCAAAAACCTAGAATGCTTCCTGATTATGTGTGACTTGATTTGTCTAGTTATTTTCTAACATCAGAAGAGCAACCTTCTTCTAATATTTTTAATTAAAAAAATAAAATGTGAATATGTACTTCTGGTTAAAAAAAAAAAAGGAATAAAGAAAACCATACTAAAACATGGGGAGTAAAAACTCTTTTTGCCCTAGACACCAGGTCCCTAAACCCATAGCCAAAGCTGGTTAGATTCAGAATGGGTAATGGACCATCAAAAGTCAATGCACAGAGTAGCCAACCAATAACCCATGTCATCTACTTATAAGTGATTAACTGTGCCAATAAGATATTCTCTGTCTTAGGAATCAAAGAAAGAAAGAAAAATGCCAATCAGTTGAAGCTAAAAGGATGCTATGAGAAAGAACCAAAGTTCTTCTGCCCCATAACTCTGGCTTAGAATGACTTCAGTTTACCAGTCTGTCCAAAAGCTAATGATGGACTTTGGTCAGTAGACTCAAACTAAATGAAAAATTACTTTTATTCTATGTAGATTATTTTGATGTTGTATTTTCAACAGCCACTAACTTAAAAACATGCTAGGAAATGTAAGGCATCTACTAAAATAATGGGACTAAATTTAACAAAACTAGAATTATCAGTTTTTCAGACAAAGAAACTAAAGCACAGGAAAGTAAAGTGACCAGTTCAAGGCCACACTGTCCCAGACAGAGGTAGAACTGAAATAGAGTAGAGGTCTTCTGAATCTGGTAAGTTTCTTTTTCTATTACTCGTAAGTTATTAACCAAGTAGAAATACCATAATAAAACCAAAATCAGAAGTCATAGGTCAATACAGGACCTGGCAAGAAGATAATAGTATGAACTTGTCAGGGTGTTTTTTGCACTGGCTCCTGAAGATACAAGTCTACCTACATCAGGTTCTGCAAAAATATTAATATGTATGCAACAGTGAAGAAGTCTAATTCACTGGGTTTACCAAGGGTCTAAATGACCATATAAAAATCATGGGGATGAGTGGGTTAGGGAGGGGAGAAAGGGGAGGGGAAAAAAAAAAAATCAACAAACTTCCTTCCTTTTTTATTTCATATTGACCAAGCAACCTTCATTTATTAACCAGTTCCCTAGTCACCCCTACTTCAGGAATGGGTCCTTTCATTTGTTTTTTTTGTATGGTCAACTATACTTTAATAAACAAAATCTTTCATAACATAAAAGCAGTTTACTCTAGAAATCCAGGCACTTAAGTTTGTCTTAGATGCCCTCTCAAAAGGCCTTTGTTCACTTTTATTTTTTTTTAATTTATTTTTATTGTTAAAGACTTATTAGGGTGACATCTGTTAGCAAGGATTACATAGGCTTCAGGCATAACATTCTACAGTGCACTGTCAACTTGTTGTATAATAAATTTACCACCTAATGTGACTTCTCTTTCCATCACCATATATTTAGCTTCCCCTCCCCTCTCTCCCACCCCCGATGGGTCCCTTTTGTATAGGGCACAAGGAGATATTCATTAATAGAAAAGCCTATCTCTAACAGCAGATTTAAAGTGTTAACGTTTGGCTCTACAAATCTCATGAGTGTGTGTAAGTTAATCATCTCCAGAATTGACAGCAAGCAGGTGAATAAACTGACCACTGACCAGCAAGATTCATGGAGCCTCCATGATTCCACCAGGCTCCAAATCCCAGAAAGTAGCCTCCTATAAACTTCCTCAAGCCCAACCCTACACCATGTAATATTATTATTGATTGACTAATGTAATATTATTTTAATTTGAAGGCAATAGTAGTGATGTTCATGCTGCTCATAAAAGGGGGAAATTTAACAAATTAGTTTTGGTTTTCATTCAGAATTCACAAATCCAGAATCTAACATTTAAACCAGAAAAGTTTATTTTGCAAATTACTATACCTGGGGCAGCTCGTAGCTGGGAGGAACAGCTCAGAGTTCTTACAGCTGGAAGACAAAATAAAGTTTATAAAAAGCAATATAATTTAATGTCTGTGAAAGATGCTTATAAATCCAAATCTAATGTTAAAATAGAAAGAACAAATTAAACTTACAAAATCTGAGGGCCCATTTTGAAGTACTGGGAAGATTTTTAAAAGTGTAAGTCAAGATGGAAGTCATTCTGAAATCTAAAAAGGAAAAAAAATATCCTGGGTTATTTAAACAATTCATAGCTTATATTACAGCCTATGATTTCTGATAACCTCATCCAAGGTTCCTATAAAATCTGTAAAATTTAATCTATTATCAACTATCCTTCCTCTAATATTATTATAACTACATTGATAAAGCTTTCATAGTATGCAAATCACTACTGTAAACATTTACTTATCTAATCATCACGATGACCTATGCAATGGCATGATTATTCTCTGTAAGAGATGAGAAAACTGAGGCATACATAGATTCAGTCACTTACCCAGAGAGCCACAGCTAGTAAGAGGCAGAGATGGGATTGGAAGCCAGGCAGTCTAGCTCAAATTCACACTCTTCTCTAGAGTCAAAGCCGTAGAGAGATTGCTGGACATGATCATGAATCCGCCAATGTTAATTTCCCAATTTTGAAATTTGTATTGTGATTGTGTGGAACGTTTATATTTGCAGGGAATACACACTAAAGTATTCAGGGATTGTGCAGTATAATGTCAGCAACTTACTCTCAACTGCTGTAAGAAAAGTTCATTTTACTGAACTTAACCACTTTTTTATAAGCTTGATATTTCTCAAAATAATAAAAATAAAAACTATCAAAACCCTATGCATTAAAAATATTTAAAATATATTGACCACTTCCCTACATTCCTAAAAATAAATTCCTACAATCAGTAAGAAAAAAAATGGGTAAAGGTTTTGAACAGACTACTTTCAAAAATGGAAGTGCAAACAGCTATTAGATACATGAAAAGATGTTTCAATGTCATTCATAAGAGAAATGCAAATTAAAACCACACAGAGATACAATATTTGACCTGGTAAATGAACAAAGAGTTAAAGGCTTGATATACATTTTGTGGTAAGAGTATACACAAACAGGCACGCTTATATACTATATAAATTTGTGCCATCCCTATGGAGAGCAATTTGGATATTAACTGTAAAAACTGCAACTGCACCTAACTTTTTTTTTGTTATTGTTGTTGTTGTTGTTGCTTTTTGGTATGTGGATAGCTCCCTGTTGGGAATCGAACCCAGGCCGCAGCGCTGACAGCACCAGCGCTGAAGCCCTAAGCCACTACACCATCAGGGAACTCCCTGCACCTAACTTTTGATCCAACAATTTCCAATTCCATGTTGTTACTTCATGGACGTTACTTACATACATGTGACATGACCTATGTTGTCACTGTTTGTCACAGCAAAAGATTAGATCAACCAACAAATAGGGAATTAGTTAAATAAACCATGCTCTGACCACCTTCCTGATGAGATAATATCCAGCTATAAAAGATAGGGAAATTATGTACCAATATGGGGCCATTTCTAACCTGTATTAAGTGAAAAAAGCAAGGTGCAAAATAGTGTACAGCTGCTATCACTCATCTTAAAAAGAGGAAAAATAATACACACATTTCCTTGTATCGGTATAAAATATCCTTGGAAGTAGAAACAAGATGTTAAAAATAAAGGTTGGGTGGAATGAAGGAAACTGAAAACTAGGGGACTGGATATAAGGAAGACTTGTTATTGTACATTTCTCAATTTTGCAACATGTTTTAACTTAAAAAAAAAAAAAGATAAGAATGAACTGGCAAGATTTGCCTATGTAGGCTGTGGACGCCTGCCTCCAAGACAGACCCCACTAAAATAATCTCCACCTTTTGGAATTCCTATCCTCTCACATTGTACCACAGGTTGGTCTATGTAAATAAAAGAATACGGCAGAAATGATGGTGTACCACTTCCAAAATGAGGCTATAAGAAATGCTGCAACTTCAGTCTTGGTCTCTGTCTTACATCATTCACTCCGGAAGAAGCCAGCTGGCACAGCTCCTTTAGAGCCAGCCCTATGAAGAGGCTTGCGTGGTGAGGGACTGCTGCCTCCTGCTGACAGCCACGTGAGCGAGCTTGGGAGCGAAGGACAGAACCAAGAATTTCAGAAAAAGAAACTAGAGCCCTGTTTGAATCATATCTGACACCCATTCTCCCTTCAGTTCTGTAAATCAATAAATCCCTTTTAATAAGCCAATTAGAGTTTAATTTTCAGTTATTTGCAACAGAAAGGCTCCTTCCTGATACATGACCAAAGGAAATGAGCAAATGAGCAACTCACAAAAGAAATTAAAATGTCAAATAAAAAAATTTTTCAAAGTTCAATCTCACTAACAATTAAAAACTATTTTAATTAAAACAAGGTATTATTTTGGGCTTATCTGGTTGGCAAAAATGAAAAATATGGTTCATATATAATTCTAGTAAGAATAGATGTATTCAGGCACTTCTGTACAGTTGACAGAAGTGTAAAATGCTAAGGTCTTTTTGGAAGGCAATTTTGAGTTAACTATATAAATTTGAATTGTGACTTTCTGAACCCAGTAATTCCTCTTATTGGTCTTTAACCTATAGAAACATTCAAGGTGTATTGTAGCATACATCAATCTCTAGCCTATAGAAATACTTGAAATGTTCATTCTAGCATTGCTTGCATTCATGGAAAACTGGAACTAATCTAAATGCACATCAGTAGGAAATGGTTAAATAAATATTACAAATGTATCATGGAATACATACAGCAGTTTGAAAAGAAAAATGAAACATAATGATATACATACTGACATGGAAAGACAGCCACAATATAAATGAAAAAGCAACCTGCAAAACAGTTTATACAGTAAGACTTCATGAGAGAGAGAGCGAGAGAGAAAAGAAAGTCCATAAAGCTAAGAGTCTATATATGGAAAGAAGACATAAAGGGCTTTTATTTTATATTCTTCTATCTTTTTAAATTTTTTTTATAATGAGCTTTTTATTTATTTTTTGGGGGGTAGTTCCCTGGCTGGGAATCGAACCCAGGCCGCGGCGCTGAGAAGCATTTTATTCTTTTTTTTTTTTTTTTTTTTTTTTTTTTTTTTTTTTTTTTTTTTTTTTTTTTTTTTTTTTTTTTTTTTTTTTTTTTTTTTTTTTTTTTTTTTTTT